>WAAF01003684.1:87676-265773 GCA_013400475.1 Tricholaema leucomelas | reverse complement strand
CCTATGGCGGGGGGTTGGAGCTGGATGATCCTTGAGGTCCCTTCCAACCTAAACCATTCTATGATTCTATGTTTGCTAACACAAACAGGTTGCCTCACTTTGGCAGGATAATCACAACTATGGGATCAGTAAGCGAGGAAAAAATTCTGCAGGGCGGGGGGGGGGCGGAAATCAAGCTGCACAGGAGCTTTTAGTGCAAGATTGTTCTGGAAAGAAAAAGCAAACTCATGGACAGTTTAAAACAGCACATATGATCAGGCATGTCAGATCTCTTTCTGCTCTGAGGAGATTTCAGCTGGAATATGGGCCCTAGCATTTGAGAGAGATGTTGGCTGAAAAAAAAAGCAAAAGGGAAGATCTATTTGTAAAGTGAATTAGGACTGGTTCAAGATCTGGAAAGCACAACCCAAAAATCTCAAAAGCACTAGTGATGTTCAGTCTAGAGATGAGAGGGCTTAGGAGAAACACTATGCTAGTAGGTTAAAAAAATGCCCCAAAAGGAAGGCATGTCAATATAGAGAACACAACAAGACTTAAACTGCAGTGAGATTCAGACTAGACATGAAGAGAACGTTTCTAGTGCTGTGAGCTAGTGCTGGAGGCTAGTGAAGCACTGGATCAAACTGATCGAGGGCAGCCACCTTGTCTCCATCACTGAAAACATTTAAGTACAGAAGACTAGTTAGAAATTAAGAAAATGCCCATGCAAGGTAGAATGGGTCTTGCCTTAGGAAAGAGAGCTGGATTGGATGATCCCATGATGCTAATTCCAAATTCAGTTTTTCTGATAATCATATTCAAATCACAGTGAAGCTGATAGATATGTTCAAGGCTATTTATTAGATCAGTAGCAAGGCAGCATTAAGACCACCAGGAACCAACATATGTACATCAGTGATATTTGCTTCAATATTATAACCAAAAGAGAGAGACAAGCAAAGGGAGGGAGTGATATTTATTGTGATTTCCCTTCTTTACTGTCCTAAAATATTTCCACAATGGCCTAATCAAAAGGCTGTCATTTGTATGTCTGTATTTACATACAGAAAAATATTTCTTCTTGAGATCTGGTGGCTTGTTATTTGGTTGGGTTATTTTTAATGTTAAACATCAAAATCACCATTCTCCATGAAGCAGCACTTTCATCTCAGGAATGCAGGCATTTTGTTTATAAAAAATAAGACCAAGTACAACAGGTGGTCTTACTTTTGCAGGGGAGTGGGGCTAGATGATCTCCAGCGGTCCCTTCCAACCGCTACCATTCCATGACTCTATGATTCAGGCTTGTTCAGAACTACTTTTTTTTTTCTGAGAAAAATGCAACTGGATGCCAATGTTCTTCATGTCATTCCATAGCTACCTTTTCTTCAGAAAGAACAAAACCCATAGTGTTTTAAGCAACTGTTTTGCATTTATCCCATTTTGATATTTTTGAGTGCAGATTTCAAAATCAATCTAAGCACATCTGTATTGCTGTCTTCTGAAAGGCAATAGCAAGAATTTTGGGATCCCCAGATACATGGAGAGGCACAGGGTTAATGGTCTTGGGGACCTTGTGGTTAAGGAGCACTCTACAACAACAGTGCCTTTATATAGTATAGTGTATTTGTATACTGCTCAGCAGATCCCAAGCTGAACTATACTCCCACTCGCTGACACTCCACTTCCAGAGTAACACAGATATGGTTCACTACAGATGAACTCTCTTACACCTTCTTAATATGTTAACAGTTTAATTCCTTTTCCCAGCTAAATTTGCTAATTCTGCTTCTCCTGCTCTCATAGAGCCAAAATCTTTACTGGTTATGGGATTTATTGGAATTCTCTGATGCTGCCTCTAGCCCTCAATATCTCTGTTACATTGGCTACCTTATTTATTGTATGTAGCTGGTACAATATACACAATTCCACATGGCTCTTTCCTAGGACTGTGTAACCAAGTTTGCTAAATACTTGTTTTGGAACATGCAGAGTCCACCCAGGACTGGAGCATGAACAATGTCTATAATAAGTTGCCATTAGGAGAAAAAGGCCTGTATCAGGTATAGCATGACAAGCAGGATCAGGGAATTGACTGTCCCCTTTATTCAGCACCAGGGAGGCCACACCTTGAATATTATGTTCAGTTTTGGAGCTCTCACTATAAGGGCATTAAGCTGCTGGAGTGGGTCAGAGTGGCTGGAGAGCAGCCAAACAGAAAGGGATCTGGGAGTGCTGATCGACTCCCGCCTGAACATGAGCCAGCAGTGTGCCCAGGTGGCCAAGAGAGCAAATGGCATCCTGGCCTGCGTCAGGAATGGTGTGGCCAGCAGGAGCAGGGAGGTCATTCTGCCCCTGTACTCTGCACTGGTTAGACCACACCTTGAGTACTGTGTCCAGTTCTGGGCCCCCCAATTTAAGAGGGACATTGAGATGCTTGAACGTGTCCAGAGAAGGGCAACGAGGCTGGGGAGAGGCCTCGAGCACAGCCCTACGAGGAGAGGCTGAGGGAGCTGGGATTGTTTAGCCTGGAGAAGAGGAGGCTCAGGGCAGACCTTATTGCTGTCTACAACTACCTGAGGGGTGGTTGTAGCCAGGAGGAGGTTGCTCTCTTCTCTCAGGCAGCCAGCACCAGAACAAGAGGACACAGCCTCAAGCTGCGCCAGGGGAAATTTAGGCTTGAGGTGAGGAGAAAGTTCTTCACTGAGAGAGTCATTGGCTACTGGAATGGGCTGCTCAGGGAGGTGGTGGAGTCGCCGTCCCTGGAGCTGTTCAAGGCAGGATTGGATGTGGCACTTGGTGCCATGGTCTAGCCTTGAGCTCTGTGGTAATGGGTTGGACTTGATGATCTATGAGGTCTCTTCCAACCTTGGTAATACTGTGATACAGAGAAGGACAGTAACAGGTCTAGAGAACAAGTCTTATAAGGAATGGCTGAGAAAAATGGGATTGTTTATTCTGGCTCTCTACAACTACATGAAAGGAGGTTGTAGCAAGGTGGGTTGCACCAGGGAAGGTTTAGGTTGGATATTAGAAGAAAGCTCTTCACTGAAGTGGTTATGACATACTGGAACAGGCTTCCCAGGGAGGCAGTTGAATCACCATCCTTAGGAGGTATTTGAAAGATGTAGATGTGGTGCTAAGGGACATGCTTTAACATCAGACTTAATAGAATTAGATAATGGTTGGACTCAGTGATCTTAAAGGTCTTTTCTGACCAAAACCATTCTATGATTCTATGTATGATGTAAATTGAGAGTAATTAATTCCACTGCCTCTTCTTGAAGGATGAAAAACACAACCTACAATACAAGTGAGACTTACATAAATTAAGCTATGCTTCTGTGCAGGACTGATTGCTCTCTCTGGGCCACATCCACACCCTCATGCAAGTGAGTACCTCTATGTTACTTTCACTGTTTAGCTGCCATGTTCCTTAGTCCCAGCTAATGATCTGGAGCTTTCCATCCAGTGACAGAACCCTACATTTTTAATACTGCTTTGTTGCTATCACCACCAAGTCTGAGTTTGTTCATCGCATGATCTGCCCTGCCCTTTTGTCAAACCAGCAGTACAGCAGTTACTCTCTCAATGGTCGGGTGCATACAGATCTTGCTGCAAAGCAGGGAATATACCTTGTCTGAACTTCATGGGTTTTATCACCTGAATATTAGTCATTTTCAAGATGTTTCTATTGCATTAATGAAAAAATATGGGAGTCCTCCAGTGGTAAAAATAATACCTTTAATTTCCCAAGAAGATAACCAGAGACTGTAACGCAGCAGATAAAGTACCTACTTCCGCTTTCAAAGGTGCAGCTGTGAGTTCAGAACTGTATTTTTAGTACTTTTTTTGTTCACTCTGTTCCATTCATAGTGCCTTAATTTAATTAACACCCACTGATTTAGCAGGACCATAATAATAACAGCAACATCTACATCACCATTAGGTCAACTACAAACACGCACGTTTGTGTATGAATGAGAGGTGCATGAAAGGATTAAAACTTAGGGCTTGAAGAGGAAAAAAAAAGCCATCAACCATAGTATCAATGTGCTGATTTTCACCTGAAGTAAAGCATACCTGATTACACGCAAATTCAAAGAAAAAGTGTATTCCTCATAGACAGCTTTTAAAGCTATGTATTCCAAACACTGATCTTTCTATCAGCTATGGGGACAGGAAGGTAAAGAAGCAACTCATTAGATGCACTTGCATCTACTCCTTAACACTACCTGCTGTCTCACCCCCTAAGTTTCATCTGTAAAACCACATGCCGAAAGCTAGTTTGCTGGGAAGGGGTGGGGAGAGGAAAGAAGGATCAGTAAAGGTTTTGTATTGACAAAATGAAAAAAAGAAAGTGTTTTAGAGCAACCGAAATGTACAGCTTTACTCCAGGCTAGTCCTTGTATTTTGGCATCACGTTTTATTTCTATAATTCTCTTAAGCTGCATTTAAAAGTAAAGCTCGAAATAACTGATGTAGCTGGAAAAAATGAATGCTTATTTTGCTTCTAAATATTAGAAGAATACACTTCACATTTTCCTGAATGTTAATTCAGAAATGTTAATTTTTGGTCAGAAACATAGTTTTCAGCCAAAATGCAATATACCTGGAATGATGACAGTCACTGAGACAGTGGTGTGAGGCAAAAGATGCCATACATTAAAGGTACAAAATCAGCAATGGGAATTAAGCTCTTCTTCTGCTACACATATGAAACTGTGTGAAGCACTCACATAACTCTTCCTCTGATGTTCATAATGGCCACTGAAAGGCTCACAGAGACCCATGTGATGCCAACACACGCCATATTGTCATCTAGGAGACAAACCGGTTGTCTTCTTTCATCAACCAAAACAAAGCAGAAATAGGGACATTGATAGGGAGGAATTCTCCAGAAGTGGCCAACTCACCCTTCAAATAGCCTCAGTAAAGTGTGCTCCTCAAGGAGACACCCTGTTATTTTGCCAGTAAGTAGATGCTCATACTAGTAGTTTGCACTGGTCACATCACAATCTCATGGCCCTGCAGTGCTGGAGCAGAGGCTTTCCTGCTTGTTGATCATTCCTGGCACATGTCAGTCCATAACACAGCAGACAGTAGTACATGCCATGGTCAGATAACCATCCATCACATTTACATGCCTCCTTATTTCTGACCACAAGGACCAAGCTCCTTGAGTCAGAGTCCAGCCTCACATTGTGCAGGAGACCTTTCTCACTGGTTTTACTTTTCAGTTAGTTATAAGCTACTCTTAAAACTATAAGCCAAACCTGCAGCTCAGGAGTCCTTTAGTACTTTGCCTTGACCTTGTGCACTGCAGGGAAATAAAAGGTAATTCGGGTCAAAACCAAGAGCACTAGATGCTCTGGAAAATCCAAAATGCAACAGTAAGAGGTTTGTTTAAAGCATAGAAGACTTGCAAGCATTCCCTTATCCAGCACTGGAACTTACAGTTAGAAAGCATGCCTCCCTCAGACCTGCATGGCTCTGAGGGATGGACCTGCCCCTTGGACATGCAAGGACCTCTCATGAGGAAAGCAGAAGGCATGATCCACAGTGCAGACCTGAGAGCAGAAAACATTAGTAACCCCGTGGGGCAGCTGTTCTTCCTGCTAGTCAATAGGCTCAGCTCACCCTGACTATTTTCAGAGCAAGTTGCCTGATGCAAACACTGTGATGTTTTGCACTGAGGTCCTGCTTCTGTACTGTTCACAGCGCTGCTAAAGGAGTTTCCCAGTTCCATCCCTTCCCCAGTCCTTTCTATCTGTGCATTGAGCACAGAAGAAAGCAAAGCAGAAAGTACTGAGAAAAGTTTTGGGATGTATACCCCACTTTCTAAATTTTGTCTTACGTATTTCCTTTGTTGAGTTATTGCCCCTTCTTCACTGATGCCCACAGATCTCCAAGAACAAAGCAGAAGAAAGGAAGGGGAAGGTCAAGCTTTCCACCATAGCACTTACCAAGCATTAACCACTAGTTGTTTGAGATTAAAAAATGCCCTCTTTAGACTTCAAAATTAACAAGCAGTTCACAACTATATTATACCTTTGTAGTCTCCACCCTACTTCTACACTATTTTGGATTTGTAAGACTAAAATAAGTTAATTTATCTATCAATGGGCTCTCCAAATGTAGAAGACTTATGTAAATGGCCTAGAGTTCCTAACCAACTTTACAGCATCATCTCTCATAGGTGAGTGTAATCCAGGAAAGGAGAGGAGGTAAAGCAAAGAGGAAATTTGCCCTGCACACTACTACATTGTGCATAGTTTCTTTTACGGAAAACAGCTCCAGAGAGAGAAAGCAACCTCTAGTGTCAGTTTGACTCCTCATGATTGCAACACAACTGTGCAGTGTGGTGTCTTGTGTCTTCAACCACATGCAAAACGTTCCAGAAATAACCTGAATTTCACTCTTGCAGTCTCACAGATGATATTCCTCATAGCTGTCATCAGTGTCGATCAAAGCCTAGCAGGCTAAAAGGCAAATACTTCTGACTGAGGAAGCAATATGTCAGATTTCCATTTTACATTAAGAACTCTGATGACTTCATCTTTCTCAGATCCAGCACCATATTTGGAAAGTCATTCTTAATAGTTCTGTGTTTAAGTTGTTCCAATAAACACTACGCATCCTGCTGCTTGAGAGTTGTCAAGCTTAGCATTAACTTCAGCACTTCAGAGTTTTGTGGTGCATCTATTCTGCACCATCACCTGCTAGCAATGGGGGAACACAGAATGCATGTAGACAGGGAAGACTCCTGACACCAACTGAACATAGGCATGGGATTCCTCTGCTGCTGCTCATGGTACTTGGAAAAGGTAGGATCAGCTATATCTCAACATCACACATGAGTGGTACTCACAGTGAGTAAAATGAGCTGTATTCAGAAGTTTAGACCTCTCTAAACCTTTATTATTATTTAACTAGAATGCAAGCAAGAAATTCAAAAGCAAATAAGCATTTCTGGTACACCTCTTGGCACTGCAAATGGGTTTATTCTCCCTCATATTTCTTTGCATGACTGTCAAGTCGAAGACAATGATCTAAACCAATGTGCCCCTGCTTTTCCTATTCTACAGCTGTATCTATCATTGGTCCCCTCTCCTCAACTTCCATTACACCCACATGATTGTCTTTACCACTTTGGAAGATCTCTGTGGCCAGCTACGCAGATTGAAGAGTATTTGCCAGTAATGGGAGTAATGTCAACTTCCAGTCTTGTCCTAAACCTCATATTTAAAGCCCCACAGGAATAGCAGAAGATCATCATAAGGCAGCTACATTTCACGAAGACTGAGCTCTATTGTTGTCTAAAGGTTTATAGCAAATGTACTCTTCTGGACCTCTCAACCAACCTAGAAGATTACCATACATGTTTGTAATGACCCAGTATTCCAGACAGGGATTTATTTTGTTCTCCCATTTCTGCTTTTCTTTTTTTTTCCCCCTAAATAAAAAATAAACACAGCATCACAGCACAGCAGCCACCATTGCTGCAGCAGCTCTGTACAAGTCACATCAATTCCATTCCCAGGGGTGCAAACCAATTTCTCTTGTTTTTCCGCCCGTCTCTCTGGCTGAACCTCCAGCAGCCTTCAATCCCATTAATCCAAGCACTGCTGGTGATGACGAAGACTGATTTCACCAGCAAACGATCAATTTGTATCTTCCCCCCCTTTTTTTCTTCCCCCCCCCCTTTTCTTTTTTCTTTAGGTGCAATGTACAAAATATCATGAAAAAGGCGTTAGTGGTGATAGTTCCACAGGAGTGAAATAATAGAGTAATAAGGCAATCCACTTTTGACCTTGCAGGACAGCTAATTCATCTACCCATCTATCTTAATTATTCCCTGGGTTACAAAAGAGAAACTGTACAATTCATTCATTCCACGTTGACAATTCCATTTTCCACCCCCAGTAAAGCACCATCCTTTCTCTGTAGTGATCCTGCCATAGACCACATCCCTTCTCAGCCTACTCACACCAGCCCACATGCAGCCACTAAAGGCCCAATCCAAAGCCTCTGGAAGCTGATCAAGGTAGACCTTTGTTGGCCCAAACACACTCTAGTCTGTGCCCTTTCATATATTCACTTACTTCTAAGCAAACAAGAAATCAGCCACCTTCATAAGCTATATCAAAAGGAGCAGTGGGATCTCACAGAGCGCATGGGTATTCAGACAGGGTAACTTTGCCCTGAGAGACTGATCTATTCAGATCTTCTGTCATGGTGGTGGAAAGAAGGTATCTTAGAGAAAGATGTATATTGTCTCAGAAAAGTCTGTGAAATCTGTCTGCACTAGACAGCAATGCAGGATCTCCAATCTGGAAGGCACATTGTGATAACAGTACAGAGAGGACACAGGCCAGACAGCAGAGAATCATAGAACAGTTTGGGCTGGAAGGGACCTTTAAAGATCATCTAGTCCAACTCCCCTCAAGGAGCATTTTCTGACAGCACTGAAATAAGTTCTGCTACGTATTATTTGCTGAATAGTAATGTGGCCTGGAAGTTGAAACACCCATACAATGTAATCTTTCTCCTGCTTTTACCTTGGTTGCATCTTATAACCTAACCTTTTTTATGCATGGCATCTACAAGTAGGCTGCACATGACTCTCCAATCTACAGGAGGCTGGTACAAATGAATGGCTCTTAACATTCTCTGAAAGAGACAGGGTGAGTCTTTACCTCAAATCAGCAAAGGGGCATTTGTAATGCCAAAATTTGACAACACCTCTTACAGCTTAACAGTTGCTAGGAAGAAAGTGGAGAACTGGCCACGAAAGAAAGGTAGAAGGAAGATGCTTCAAAGGGAGTAATGGTAACTGAGGTAAATCCCACTGTGGTTGTTTCTCCTTCAAGTTGAAGAAAAGGCAGTAGAAATCCTCATAAAAGACAATTGCTTCCAGTCATATCTTCGTCTACTGCAATGAGACTCAGCTGCTAATATATCCTCAAAGATTTTGGGACAGCAATGTGCCCTTGTGGCCAAGTGGGCCAATGGCATCCTGGGGTGCATCAGGAAAAGTGTGTCCAGAAGGTCTGTGGAGGTTCTTTCCCCCTGCTACTCTGCCCTAGTGAGACCACACCTGGAATACTGTGTCCAATTTTGGGCTCCCCAGCTCAAGACAGAAACCTACTAGAAAGAGTCCAGCAGAGAGCCACAGGGAGGACTGCCGGATTTGAGCATCTCCCCTATGAAGAGAGACTGAGAAATGTGGAGTTCTTTAGTCTGGAGAAGAGAAGACTGAGAGGAGATTTTATCCATGTGTACAAATATCTGAGGGATGGGTGTCAAGTGGATGGGGCCAATCTCTTTTTGCTGGTCAGCAGTAATAAGACCCTTGTAGCAATGGCTACAAATTGGAATACAGAAGGTTTCATCTCAACATGAGGAAAAACTTCTTTACAGCGATGGTGACAGAGCACTGGAAGAGGCTGCCCAAAGAGGCTGTAGAGGCCCCTTCTCTGGAGGCTTTCAAGACCTGCCTGGATGCATTCCTGTGCAAACCACCCTAGGTGATCCTGCCTTGGCAGGGAGTTTGGACTCAATCTCTGGAGATCACTTCCAACCTCTAAGGTTCTGCAATTTGCACTTTCCTAGCACAGCACTTCTCTGCAGATGTTTTAAAGGTCGTATTTTGGCTCCACAGATCACTCTATTCTTCTGCTTGGCACCTCTAGATCCATTTTGGACTCGAGCAAATCAAACTCTTTTCCTTCATCTGTCACACATCCCTTACCGCGAACTGTCTCACATCATTTTACTCTCTTCACACTGCTCAAGCCCATCTCTCTGCTTATCTTTCCAACACTCAATTCCCCTTACGTAAAATAAAAACTTCTCTCTTCCTTAAAGCCACTAAACCCAGCACTTCATTTACTTTCTCTGTAACAGGTATTTATAGCTTGATTTCTTTGTTTCTCCATTTCTGTAGCACTTGTTTCCAATGTATGCTGTCCTACCACATCCAATTCACTATTCTTTCCACATCCCCATCCTCTCACCTCCTGTGCTCTTCTTCTTATTTCATGTAGTCCATTCACACTTTTTGGTTCATATTAGAAAGGCAACTTAATCTTCCACCAACTTCATTCTGCTGATATACTCTCTGCTCCCTTACCTCTTTTCCCATTCCTACCTTCATTTCACTCTTATTGTTTTTTTACTGTGGTCCCTGTCCCATTACCTTACCAACCTACTCCACTTCCTCCTCCCCACAACCCTTTACATGAGCAGGTAACCAATTTCCTTCTGTCAGATCTCATCTGAGACTATAATCTCTTTTTAAAAGTGACCATCTCTTCTTATGTGAAGTGTGTATGATGTTTTATCAATGTACAATGCTTTGTATAGGTTACTACCACAAAGATAATGGCTTGGGTTCAGGTATCCCTGAGACACAGACTGCTACAAGCAGCTAAGTACATCAAGGAAATATTGGAGCAGCTTCCCCCTTTGTTGCAGCTTCTCCCTGGATCTCCTCAGCAGTTCCTTGTCAGGAACAGGATCCTGGGGTAGAGCATGAACAGGGAGGAAGGAAAATACCCCAGATCTCAGAGAGCAAAACTGGAGCCTGAAGTCAGGCATATGCCTGAAAATCCACCCCACTAACAATAAACACCCGGGATATTGCCTAGACTCCCCAGCACAGAGGTGCTTACTGGCATCTGCTTCTCTGAAGACCAAGTTAGATGATAGGAAATTGGCACAGAAATGCAGCCAGAATTTAGGCCAGCTAAGAACAGCTCATGATTCCACTAATCAGTGAGAACAGCGAAGCAAATACCCAAGGCAGAGCCTGGACTGGTGGTGCTACTTCACTGCCACATGAGGCCATTTTGCTCAATACCTCAAGGTGCAACAGAGCCTGCACAGTATGGCTAGCTCTTGGGAATCAGCAAGTGGACACAAACACAAGGCCTACAGTGAATAACATTATACCAGGACACAGAGATCATACATGACCAGAAGCACCAGGAGCAAAGCAGGGCAAACCAAACACAGTCATAGATGACACTGGTTGCTGCAACCTGTTACACTGGAAACAAAATAACTAACCCAGGCTATACCCTAAGTACTCCAAGTACCCACAGAGAATCCCTACAGTATCACAGTGCAGAGTCATACAAAACTGGTTTTCCAGTTAAGATGTTGACTAACCAATTGAGGAAGATACATTTCAGTTCCTCACTGACACAGGATCCCCAACACATGTGACATGCTTTGGAGGCCATCTCCACACTAAGGAGGACCACAATCTGCCTCTTGGCATTGTCTAGACAGGATGACAAATGTCCTTTGTAGGATGTTCAGTCTCCAGTATCTATGTAAGTTTACATACTTCTTCCACAAGATAGTCTGTTTCCTTGAGTTCCTCCAAGTTCATTCTTTTTGCAGTTTTTTCAGTAATCCTTTTCCTTCCCCTTTTCCTCAGAGGCTTATCACCATTTAACCAAACCCCTGAGAGTCCAATCCTCCTCTTACCTTCACCTGTCCACCTGTCTTCAAATACTACAGCTATGATCTGCAAGGCATGCATAGATGACCAACTGCTCTCTGTTAGCAGTGTTACAGGATGACAAAGGGGCTGGCCCATAAGTGCTGACGTAATGTGATTTTCTTCAATAGCTCAGAACTCACATTGGAGAAGCTTCATTCTCCCCTCCAGAATTAACCTTTCTGGACCTCCAGCTGTGCTGGTGACTGTGGTATGCCGAAACATTTCCCACCTCAGACACAGTTACTAGTCTCTTTCCTGGATATCAAGTATAGCTAGAAAGCTGACTGTTTTGATCTTCTTGATGCCTGGTGCATATAGAAACCTTTTGGAGTCATTCACTTCCTTGTTTCTCAGGAGAGCAAAGTTTCTTGCTCAGCTGAAAATTAACTATTGGGGTTGCACTCGCTCACTTCCTCTTAAATGGGCTTCAAAGCAGCTCTGAAAGCAAAACACTACAATCCCAGGATCCCATAATCAATCTTTCCCAGGTACTTTTCAAGACAAAAGAAGGGGAGAAAAACAAGGTGATGGGAAGAATAAGTAGAACAGTGACCCTGGCCAAAGTAGTTTCAAAGGAGGAAAAGAGGAAGAGGGAATGACAATGGGAGTGAAGGAGAGAAAAAAAGAATAGAGGAAGAGAGGGAGCAGCAATAATAAGGTCATTTGTTACAGGAGCTACTCCTAGTCTGTGTGTATGTAACACAATTTGAGCTAATTGTATTGCCCTCACTTTGGGGACGCTGCTGTCTGTCTCTGAAGCTTTTTCTAATTTCCCCCCTTAATGTACGATTTCAGAATCTTTCATTCTAATGATTTTAATGCAATCAGCAAAACTATGCATGTAATTGTCTTTGGCAAGGCACTCGCTGGAGTGGCACTCAGGGACAGCTCCCTGAACCCAGGACTCCGGCAGGAGAATGCAAAACAGGCCTGTTTTCAATCACCGCGGCAGAAGGCAGCCGGCAACGTCTGCGAAAGGCTGCCGAAAAAAAACATTTGTCGGAAGACAATGACAAAAAAGGGGGTCTCAGCTCGGTGCTATTCAGAGACAATTTGTAAGCACGGCTGTTGAAGTCGATCCAAAGGCTCCGGAACAGCTGGAGCTTTGCAGTGATTGATAAGTGCGCCCAGGAGAACTTCATTTCTGCCTGAATGAAGACAAAAGCCCCGCGATGCTGGGCGGATGGGTAATGTCACTATCATTAAGTAGTGAGAGTGGATATGCCAGACCTTCAGATGGGGACACAGTCAGGGCTATGAGGAGAGGTCAGGGCACCCTCCCTTCCTTCCCATCACCGCCAGCTCTTTCCCCTCCCTGACTCCCCCATCCTTGCACACGCACTTTCAGCACAAATAGCCCTTTGCTCACTGTAATGCCCTAGCTTATAAGTACCACACTATGGATCCCTTCTTCTCCTCTTTACAACTGCTGCGTACATGCTCCGTTCACACCTGCTAAGGCTGGTTCTCACTATGGACACTCTAGGCCGTTCAGTTGCATCTTGCCCATGGACAATGTTGCTGTTGCTCACACTCTGAAGACACCATTCTTGAGAGTCACCTTCAGTACCTACATTTGGGCAAATCCCACCAAAGCCTGCCTGCCTCCTTCTTCCCTGTATTGCACATGAAATACAAAGCTAATCACAATGAGGCTGAACTGGCATCTCTGTGTTTTGCATAGAAACTCAACTGTCTCAAGGGATGTCTGCTGACACAGTTGTTTTCCACGAGGAGTTATCAGATCTCACACATAATAGTCAGCACAAAGAGTATTGGATACAAATGAGTAGATGGTAATCTCAGCTTTCACTTTTTGTCTTTCTAGTAGTGAAGAAAAATCTGGGAATCACAACCCAAGTTGTTCTAAAACAAGAAATAAAATTAAAAGCCCTTTTACACAAATTACTCTTGGTGCTGCCCACAAGTAGTCAAATTCAAGAGCTGTTTACTAAGTTTCTACATAGTCAGTAGTCAAGACACCTCTGAAATTCTTTAGCGCAATTCAGAATCAACAGTGCACCACAGGAGTCACCAGAAAATTGTCCACAGAAAGGATGACATTCATAGAGGAAGGGGAACAAACTGTCTGAAATGGCTCTATGTCTGTCACAGATCCTTAGAAGATTTAACAACCCACCTCTAACACTTACTCTTTCCATTCCAAGTACCGAACCCACCTCTTTTCTCCTGCTGTCAATGGTTATCTCAGGCAATGCCAGAGGCAAGACACAGACCTCTTCCAAAACCCCACACGAACTTTTCATTACTTCTAGAGTGCTTAAAGGAGTATAAAGGCAGAAGAAATAGGATTTAAGAAGAAGTTTCTTACTGTCAGACAGCCCATCTGACATTTAAGGCCACTCCCCTCACACATAATGCAGGTAGCTTCTGTTCAAATGACATAACTTAAGAGCACAGAGCTACAGTTCTCCGGTGGTGATCCTTGTTCAAGATCCTTGTTCAGTCATCCAGCCACAGCTGAGTGACTAATCACCAAGGGAGATAAATCTGAAGAAATATGAGAAGCTTCAGAGTCAGGAGGTCTGGGACCATTTCCAAATACTGTTGCTAATCTGGACCAAATCACCTCCACTTGGCTGTAAGGTCTACCCCCAACACACGCACTTCACTGCCTAAAATTTCTGTGGTCCAGGATCCAGGCTGCTGTTCAGCTCTTATAAAAGCAAAATTTCACCCTCAGCAGGGGCCACAAACTGCCCCTGCAATACTGTTTCCAAGAGTCCCTACCTACCAGCACCCAGCATACTCCTGCCATGTTGTCACCATGTCAGAAGCCATAAAGCAAAGTTATTCCGGGAAAGCAGAAACTCCAGATACCAAACTATCACTCCCTCTGTGCTGCAGATGAGGTTCATAAGAATCTTTAAAGAGCTTCATCACCACCACCCCCTTGATTCCCATATACTGCACAGATGAAATGCCCTGAGGGAGGTAACTGAGACACCCTAGAGATGTCCTCCTTTTCAGAAGGCAATTTCTAATTGCTCAGCTCCAACAACAAACTTTAAATACAGTCCAGGAGATATAAACTCACACCTCTCCTACTCATTCAATAACACCTGTGCCATAACCCTCTCTCACCTTACATTATTATGATTACCTGTTCTTTGGTAATGGAAAGTTTTGTGTCTTATGTTTGTACAAAACCTACCATTCGTTCTGGCCTCTTGACCACCATAGGAAGCAGCAGCAGTCCCCATACAGCTCCAGCATACACAGAAAGCTTCCTGACATCCCCCCATGCCTTTTGCTGGTAGTGAAAGCAAGATCAGGAAACAACCTACTCATTTTCCCTCCACTTTCCAAATTCCAGGAACCTTTTACTGGAGCAACACATTTTTTTTCCACTGACACCCAGACAGCATCTTGCACTCTCTGTAGGGTGATGGAATAGTACAGGCCAGCAATCAGCAGAATAAACAGTTCCCATTGGTCTGCAGAGGAACATCAGCCCTGCTACTATTTGTATACGTCCTCTGGAATCTCCACATTCAGCACTGTCCTTGCCAAAGCCACCACCAAAATGTGCATGTCATTCCCTAATATCTTTGTCCCCAGAGCTGGCACTAGCTCATTGTTCTGCCTTCCTACGCAGACAGCTAAATAGTTATGCAAAGCACTGCAGTGCTGGAGGGATCCCAGGTCTTCAGTGTGCGCTTTGTGGGGCCCCTTGTGGACACCCTTGCTGAGTTGGTAACCCTACCACCTGCAGAAGAACAGGTCTGGTAGCCTTTCTGGAGCAGAGGGGTCACAGCAAACTCCTCTGGAGAGGGAAACAGAGAAATTCAAACAGCCTTGTGGTCCCTTTCAGCCAAGAAAGGAGCAAAATTCCAAAGTACCAGCGGCTTACAGCTCCTCTCTTCCACTAAGCAATGCTACTTCAGCTTCAATACCTCCACTCTGCAGGTAGCTACAATAATACAGGAATCTGCTTCTGAAGGCAGAGATTTCTTTTTTCACAGCCTGCACATTCAGCACTGATTCATTGGAGCAAAGCTCTCATAGTGCAGAGCAGAAGCAAAACATCCAGTCTTAATGAAATAATTTGGACCTATAGAGACTTTATTCCAACTAACTAAATATTCCCCAAGCCTCTACTCACAATGACTGTAGTGCACCTTTCACTTGCCCCTTTCAGCACAACTGACAATACTGTCAGGCCCAGTATAACCTTCTGTCTATAGACAGAGCAACCATGACCGCCAATTTCCTGGGACATCATCATACCATTTCCTTGGACATGATCATACCATCAGGTACAAAATCCCAAGGTCCCTCTTTGGCTGTGCACAGCCTTCATCACGTTCTTTTGAGCACAGCAGCTTTGGACGTCCATGAGTACCAGACACAGGCTGCACATAA
The DNA here is from genome assembly GCA_013400475.1 of Tricholaema leucomelas. NCBI lineage: Eukaryota > Metazoa > Chordata > Aves > Piciformes > Lybiidae > Tricholaema lacrymosa > Tricholaema leucomelas. The sequence goes on along the minus strand of WAAF01003684.1, from coordinate 249,893 downwards.
GGCATTTACAGGGTCAGTCAGGAGGTGGCCTGTGCTGTTAGACCTGTCCAGACACAGCCACTCTTCCGACTGAGGCAACACATGGCAGAAACAGAGGTAGTCCCATGATCTCAGAGCTCTGTTTTAACCTGGACTCAAACAGCAGTGGTATTTAGTACTGGCAAGTTTTAGTCCCTTCATGGTCTTCCCTGCCCTATGGCATGTTGGTCAAGCAGGATCCAAAATCTGCTACAATGTGCCTTTGTTCTCATTCTGGTCTGTGCAGTAATAAATAGTGATCAATCTTGACAGAGAGCATCCAAGTGTCTGGCATGCTGTGGAGAGCAAGGGCAATGCAGTCTCTGATACAAGAGGTGATCCTTGGCCTGCCTCTCTTGATGACCCCAGAGAATTCACACTGCCCCACTCCCTCCCCTTGAAAGGTGATAACAAAGGTGTGAGTTTCTAAGCCTGACTGGCTCATGGAGTTAAAACCCAGTGAACCTGACCAGATCAGTGATAAAGCCAGAGCTCTGCTGAATTGGTCATTCTCTTGCTCTCTCCTCCTCTTGCCTGACCCCTCTTTTGCATGGTTCATAGAATCGGCAAAACTCCCTGACACAGAAACTGGAAGACACTCGATCTGTCGGTAACAATTTCCAGTGGCTTTGACAGGAACAGGCAGAGTGCAGGAGGAATAAAAAAAAGGAAAGGAGGGGAAAAAGGAAAACAAAAGAAAATAACTCCTCCTGCCTCTTACTCTATTTTCCTTTTGGCTTCCTCTTGTCCTGGTGCTGTGTGAGCATCTCCGTTCCTTTTCTTCTGGATAGATGAAGACAATCTTTGGGCCACATGAGGTATTCCAACCTGAGCCATGAAACAGACTAACTCATCATAGAGGAAAAACTGCCTGCACACAGAAGGGCAGAATGAACACCTCTTGCTTTAAAGTCCTCAGTTTTCTTGCAGTTTGCTAGTTCTCTGTCCAGAACTGACATTGCCCACACTGGCAGGGAGTCTTGGAACATAGAAAAAGGCCAGTGCAGAAGACAAGCCTGGTGATACTTGTCCACATGCTATCTAAATGTTTTAATATCAGCTTTACTGGAAGGATGGAAGCTTTCATGTTATCTTGCAGAGTGAGGTGTGACCTGGCACCATCAGGGTGTTTTTACCCACTAGACACCTGGCCCAATCTTTGATCTTTCCTGCTCTCACTGCTGTAATTTACAAGCCTGTTGCACAGTAGGCTTCAGAGAAGTTTATGGAAGTGTCTGAGAGAAGTCAAGGGCATTCAGACTGAGACTTCTGCAGCCTCTTCTGGCCTACACACCTGACCCATAAACTGGCTGTTACTCTAGGAGACTGGACTCCAAAACCCAGACAGTTCATTCCTATCTCCAAGTTCTGTTGTCCTTCCCTAAGCAAGAATCATCCTGACCAAATGCCAAAGGACATGTGAGTATAGTATAATGCCTATGCTTTCAGACAACCTATACTTCAGTCTATGTCCACCCTAGACAAAAAATTAGATCAGTGGTTGTGCTAGTTTGAGCCTAGCTAGCATGTTTTGGTGAGAAGAACTAGATGATAGGCTGAGAAATGAAAACAATGGTGAGGTCTACTTCGCTCACAGTCTTGCTGAGATGTATACAAAAGAAAGGCAAAACAAAAGATAAGGTCACTTTGCTCTGCACTTCATGCTGGGCTGTCCTCTTCTCTTTGCCTGATGGGGAGAAGCTGAGGCTGCTAGCTGGACTCCATCTTGCTTTCTAACCTCACCCTCCCTTTGCTTTTGTGGCTGCTTCACCTTGCTTTTTAACCTTCTTGGCCGAACCTCCATTCTTCCTTAGGACTGGGGTAAGGTTGAGAGGGGCAGGGGGAAGGTGAGGGGTGGTTGTGAGCCCCTCCTGGGGACTCAGGTTTCTGGGAGGGGAATTGTGTTTGTATTACCTTTTTTACCTTGTATAGTTCTGTATATAACTGTATATACTGTAAATATCTGTTTGTATATTGTGCCAGCTGTAAATATAAGCTTCATTCATATTTCCAGAGCCGGCTGAGTCTAGTCTGGGTGATTTCTAAAGTGTGGGGGGGAGGGGAACACCCAAACCATCACAGTGAGAATGATGGGTAGTGGAACCTGTGCTGCATCTTCAAGGTTGCACTTTCTTAATCTCCTTCCCCAACAGAGGAAATGTTTTTTCAGAGTAAGTGACCTTCTGAAGCAGGTATGCAAACTGATAGGGAGGTGAAACCATGGCTCTGAGGAGCCAGTGGCTAAGAAATAACACTATCAGTTAGATAGGACCTAACTTTGATCAAAGTAAAGCCAGACCAATGTATTTTCATACAACCTGCACCTTCAGATAACACACTCCCTTGGAAGTGCCCATGCTTGAAAACAAGACCTTATGTAACACAAGTCACCTGTATAGAGGGAGGACTGGAGAGCATCAAAGGATAAATAGAAGAGTTGACAACAGCAAAAATGCACAGAACATACTTGGATACTCAATCTCAGCAAGTCAGGTTTTTACATTTAGCTCAGGCACCACGTGTGATATACCAGCAGGAAGTGACATAAGGGTGATATCCACCATGAAGCATTTGCCTTCAAAAGACAAAGTACATCTGTCTCAGAGCCTACACAGTGTTCCATGGCCTAGATGAGACTGGGGAGCATGAAACCAAGACACACAGATTGATGTATTTTTAATGCTTGACAGATGGAAATTCAAAAGAAAAGTTTTATTCCTTCCTCCAAGGTAGAAACATCATCAGTGTCTGTTTACAACAGGACTTGGTCCCAGAATTGAAGAGAAGGCTGAAATTTAACCTTGGAAGTGTTCAGAGCTCATACTTCCCCCAAAGAGAGAAGCTTGCCTCCTCATCCAGCTCTTTACTGTGCCAGGATCAAGCTTTCACGATGCCCAGATTCATTGGTTTTCAGTATCAGGGCACATCAACAAAAGGAAGCCCAGCAGGTGATGTTGCAGTGGCCCTCCCTAGCTGAGAAAACTGATCAGAGCCAAAGGCCAGCTGCTTGTTTCCTTCTCAAGAGATAACTACAGCAGCTAGAAAACACCATTTTCCATGTTGCTTTTAATTCATATCAGCAGAACTGACAGTTCCAGCTACACTTACACAGTGTCTGCAGGCAGATGTCTAGGAAGGATGGAGCAAAGGGCTGGGAAGCTTTCAATTTGTCTCTTGCCATTGCCTCCCTTTGCTTTGCCCTGACCGCTCAACCCGCTCTGCTCCACAAACCACTCAGTCATCTGCGGTCAGCAGTTGAACCCACTGCTGTGAAGTGAAGGGTGATCTTGTACTTGACACTGCTGCTTCTCTTCAGAAGATTGGGAGGTCAGGTTTGCTGCAAGCTTCCTGGCCATATCCTGGGGAAGCTGTAAAAGCTCCGCAGGCTTTTGGTGCTTACTTATACTGCTAGTCACAGAGCAGCTACCATAACCCTACTCATGAGCCAGGTGGTGTGTGGAAATCCTCTTGTTGCCAGTAAGGCTGCAGACCAGCTGAGTGCTCCAGCAACTGTTCACAGGCTGTTTTAAAGCAAAATCTGGGGCAGAAGGGATGAGGGGTGGATCTTGCACATCACAAGCTAGAAACACATGCTGTTCATGGGTGTGACTGGGGAGATCCCAGAAGTGAGATACACAGATTCAATAGCATGGTTAGGGGAAAAGAAACCAATAAATAATAGATACCTCACAGGAGCAAACAGGAAGAAGCTGCAACAGGCCCCTGCTTGAGAAAAACAGAGTATCATCCTTGCAAACCTGCCAGCCATATCCATTTAGACTGCACTGTCTTCAGAACAGCTGTTGTCTATCATGCTTTGCAAAGCACCTAGCACTACAGACTCCCAGCTGAGACAGGGCCACCAGGCCATGAAAAGTAGCAACAAAAATACAACAGATAAACTCAATTTACAGAACATCCCTCCAGCAGAAACCACACAGTGAGCCACAATTGTTTCTAGTGACTCTGAAAGCAAGTTATCTTTATGCTCAGAGTTGGCCCAAATTACCTATAATCATACAGATCAATGAAAAACATGAGCCACCCAAAACCTAAGGAGTTTCAGCAATGAAATATCAGGGCTGGGAAAGTGAGGAAGCAAATCAAGCCCTGTCTGTAGAGCTGCACCCTCTTGCAAGTCATCATGCAGTGGGTGCTTTAAGTCTCTGTCTACCACAACTATACCAATTTCAGACTTAGCCAGCACGGCAGTTTGAAGTGAACAGTCACATAGCTGGACACCAAGGATAAATAAGATTTCTGCTAATCCTGCTTTCACAGCAGGATAGTAGAAAATTTAGCTGACTTTGGTTAAATAAGCTCAATGGGTCCCTTGAGACATGGTGAATTACTGTGAAGGAGCGAAGAATGCCTCCTGCAGGCCACGGCATACAGGAAGACATTTTTCTTCTGCACAAGAGGCTACAATCCACCCTCTTCTTCAGACAATACCATGTAGCTTTTGAACCGTGGCACTGGGAACTCTTACCAAGAAAGCTGAGCTGCCAACAGAGCACCTCTTGTCCCAAGGTGTCACTGCCATGACTGCTTGTTTCCCTGCTCACATACTTGCCCTCTGGACTGCCAATACATGCACCTACATGGAACCTTCAGGAGCACAGAAGAGGACAGGCAGCACCTGGAGACAAGCCCATCACAGACTTCAACGTTGCAGGGTCTCTTTACCAATATACTATGAATCCATGGACACAACATGAACCAAGACAGTATCATGACCAGATGCAGCCAGAGTAAATTTCATTCTATGCAGCACATTTGCTTTGGGAAATCCAAAATCTTCAAAAACACCTGTCCACCTGCTCCAGCTTGACTAGCTGGAATTTAGGACACCTTATCCACCTGGCTGAGGTAGCAGATGAAATAGAGCAGGGCTACATGAGGCTTCTTCATCTGTGTTTTGCTGAGGTGAATTTGATGAGACATGCAGGTCATACAAGTTGACATCAGCTGAGACATTAGCATGCAGGAAATGCAGACTATTTCCTTTCCAGTTGTAATAGGACAGAAAATAGTATTACAAAGCTGCACCTAGGATCTTTCATTCAACATCTGAATAGATGAAGCATAAAACTGATCTAAGCTAGCCCCTTCAGAGCAAACTGATTTAGGACAATGTGTCCAGAACTACATTTCTCGGTATCCACAGTTGCTCCAAGTGCCTCTACTTACTTTCATATCAGGCAGTAAGAAGGAGTAGGAAGTTGAGAAATGTAATTAAAACTATTTTTTTCCAGTTTCTTATTCTTTAAACAACCTATGGCTGTCTGCATAGACAAATATCTTGATCACCTTCTCATAGCAAATTTTGAGAAAGAAAAAAAAAAGTCTTCAGGGTGGTTTGAACCCCCTTTATTTTTCTTATTCCTATCTTCTCCTGACTCTGATGTCTTGAAAGTTCTGAACTGAAACAGATCACAGGTTCTGGCATCCATAAAAACTAAAATTAAAATATTTGTTAAGTCTATTTCAATGGCCTCTCTGGGGCGGTAAGGAAACAGGATCATTCATTGTGGCTGAGCAGCATAATTCCATTTTGCAGGTTCTAATATGACAGATTTGCTGAGGATGAAGTCAAAAAAAAGAAAACAAAGCTCTTCTGGATCATTTTTCTCCTTTTCGTCACCCCAAGTCTTTCTTTTCTTTTTCTCGCGTTAAGGCCCTCCCCACCCAGTCTTCCCACAAGCTCTCTGTAGATGAAGGGAGAGAGAAGCAGAAAAGTTGGTGTCTCAAGGGAAACTCACACCTCTCAATATTCAGAATACTGAATATGAAATGTCAGAAGAGTTATCAATCTTACTTTGATGGCACAAGAAGCATCACTTGTTAGTGCAGGATGTGAAAGGGGCCTTTCAGAGCCGTTCACTGCCTATTCAAAACACATTTCACCACTGGAATTTTCTGATTGCTCATCCTACACAGTGTCCAGGTAGGAAAAGGAACCACATTCAGTCCTGCCAAGCTGACCTAGGCAACAAGGGAGGTCAGGCAAGTGCAAGTACATACATTAGCAATGATGTTACACAGAGCAGCAGCATGAGGTGAGGGCCAGTTTGTAGGTGGTGGAAAGTCACCTGCCCTGTAACATATGATGATGCAGCCCAAAACATACACTGGTATTAAGGAAAGCTTCTACTGACACCAATGACTTCAGCAGCTCTGAAATCAACTGAGCCTAATCCTTTCCCTCAACTGTAGGCTCATCCCTCACCACTATCAACATGTCAGCACTCCATCTTGCATACTACACACAGCAGCATGGAGAACTTGGTTGTAGCTGACAACATTGCAGAGGAAGAGCTGTGGTCAGGCTCCAGTGAGTTCAGTTGAAAACAGTACAGGTAGGACAGCTCCTAAAAGAATTTTATTTTTAAATAATAATAATCTATATATGCATGAATTTACACTGTTAGTAGTACAGTGTTTCCATGTGAAAGACAAGTCAGCCACATGACAACAAGAACGAGGCAGGACTGCCCACTGGTGAAGAAAGATAACACTGTTATGGGCCATAAGCTGCAGGTTATATATTCTGGTCTCTGTGGTTCTCTGGCTCCTTGTTAACCCTGCAGTTCAGGAGGATGACATTTCTAACTTTCACCTGTTTTCCATAACAGGTCATCCATAGCTTTCAAGTTGGCACACAGTCCTCCTTTTGGCAGCCAGAAGGGACAAGTTTCAGTCTTCCCTCGTTCACGTCTCCTACTACTCCTTTCAATAAGCATCAGTAGTTGTATTTGGGGCTGAACCAGGCAGCACGCCACCCCATTTTCCCTTCATTTGCTATTGACTGCTGCAAATTGCAGCCAAATCAGATATGTGCAAGCCTCAGTGACCTACAAGAGATCACAAGTGTGTTACTTTCTGACAAACATTTTCAAGCCTTGTAAATATTTGATTGTTAATTGTACATTCTCTACTATCAGGAATATTCTGCTGCTCCAAAGCTAGTATAAGCAGCACACCTACTCAGTGAGTGGGACAGAAACACAGACAACCCAAAGCATTTAAGAACCAGTTGGTGAAGGCAAATAAAGTTCCTTTGATTCCCAGGGAGCTACATCAATTTAAGCCAACTAAAAGTACAGACCCCAACTTTTGCACAGGTAAGTTTAGAAATGCTGGTCGGCTGCTGTTTCTTGCAAAGCCAGCATGTGGAAATGAGGTTCTGTTGTTTATGACAGACCACTGTGCAGATTAAAAAAAAAAAAATCTCCTGGTCACAAATGTGACCTTTCCATCAGAGGTCACCAAAAAGTCATCAGTGTTTTCATCAGATATCAACCAACTCAATTGCCCTTACGTGCACACATAGCAGTAACAACGTACAGGTCACGCTCATTTCCTTGTGTGAGTCAGTCAGTCTGAGCCCAAGGCCACCAGTTAAAAGAAAGAAAGATCACCCAAGATCCTGAATTAGATTTCTGCTCTTGGCTCAGATCTCATTCTCAGAAATATGCCTACTAAGTGATTACTGGAATTACACATCCAGTCCTAGGGACATGGGGGCTGCCCTGCAACAGCATAAATCAGCTCTACTGACACCCCTGCACCTCCACACAGATTGTGGATCTGCTCTGGCACATGTACCCCATGGATTTGTTTGGCTGATGTCCCATGTTAGCACAGGAAAGACAATGAAGAGATGAAAGAATAATACAGACATGAGGGTGAATATTTTCCTAAGAGGAAACACTTGCTCTAGCTGTCAATGATTTACAAGGTCACATTGTTCATTGCTGACATATTTTACTGTCATTATTTATCACATTCACAGTTGGACCCCTAAGGAGCCCTGCACAGGAACTTGGGCCTAGTGGTGCAAGGTGCTGTACAAAAAGAGACAGCTAACAGAGGGGTAAAGGCACCAAAGTCCTGCCAGCTGCTGCCACTGCAGAAGATACTACAGATTCACAGCAGGACATAAAAGAGGCAGTAAGGGGAAGATGGCAGGTGTCCAGAGAACCAGAAATATTCTCAGCTCAGCACAGAACAAAAAGATTCTCTTCACTCCATCAAGTTTATAGAGTTAAGTTCACAAACGCTAAATGCTTGCACCACTTTGAACACTTTCTTACTAGCCACAAGGCTGCCAAAGTGCAGAGGAGCTGCCTGTGCAGTCAGAATCCCAAAAAAAGAGATTACCCAATAATAATCATTAGTAGTAGTATTACTACTACAGATTTATACAAGCTGCCTCTCTCAAGACAGACATTGTCTTCTCCATGTGAAGTAACATTTGCTTTGCTCTTCACAGAAGAATTAGAGGCTCCACAGGCAAAACCACACTGACAAGGAGCCTCAACGGCACTCTCAGGAAGGACAGAGGCCTGCATCAAATATGTACATTTGCACCTGCTTAGCCTACAATTGCTTTTGCAGTGGCATAGATCAGCAGCAACATTCCTGGAGTCAACACACCAGACACTCCACTAATACAAACTGGTGCAGCTCACTGATTTCACATCTAAACCCCACAGACATGATACAGGCAAGAGTACCTCGTGTCCATATGCTGTTACTCATTACAAAGCATGATCTCTGTGCCTAGGGGTTCCTAGGAAGGCCAAAGTCCCCAGTCTGCTACATTGTGCACTGATCAGTAATGACATTCAGCTCCTCCTTTAACAATTTGCAATGAAAGCAGACCGAAAGCAGACACATTATCAGATATGAAAATACTTTAAAGTCTTGTAATTACACAGTGAACCCATGCAAGTCTCAACTCCCAGTCTAGCAGAGTTGATGAGATCTTGTAGAGAAAAGCTCTTTTGCTGAAAGAAGCCTCACAATTCAGATTTTCAGGCTAGCCTTTCTGTACATTTCTGGTTTCCAACTACATCTTCAGTGCACAGCACATTAGCCACTGCCTGGACTGGCTCTCAATCCTGTTTATCCTAAATCAGTCTAGAAGGAACTAGAAGCTCAAAGAACAAAATGATGGGAAGAAAAGCCTAGGGAACAAAACACTGCTACAATCCTTGTGAATCAAAATTGACACAAACTTTCCAGACTGAGTTTTCAATGTGCCTGAACTTGAGTTAGAATTACCAACTCGACATGCACATTTATTTTACTTACTTATTATTCAGATCTAAAGAAATCGTTTATCTCTGTCAGGAAAAAGAACTGAAATACCAACACACACAAGGAAAGAAAATACATACACCACTGCTCCAAGACAGTGGTATGAAGCTGTCCAAGAAGTGGTATGTGAGAAACAGCGCGGGTTCTCTGTGCTCTGGTCTATTTTAGGCTGCTATTCAGTTGTGTTATTTTAGTGAAAAAGAGTAACCCAAGTCTCCTGAAGAGCAGCTGCTGCTATTGCCCATACTTGCAGTTACTAACCAAAAAAAAAGACACAAAGGGTAATGGGTGGTGCTGGCCCTCCAGACAGCATGGCATCTGCAGTCCAGGTGGATGGAGAGCCATGGCTGTTAGCAGCCAGCCTAAAGGCCACTATGAAGTCCAGTGTCCTTCCTGGACCACACAACAGGTCCTCGAGACACCTACAACTCCAGTGCACTGCCAAGCTTCCAGATCACTGGGAAACAGTTTCGGGGTCGTGCCTCACAGTGCCTATAGACGAAGACAGATCCTTCAGGATCTCTCAGCACCTCTGTGTCTCTTACAGCATAGAATCACAGACTGAATGAGGGAAGGGGCCTCTCTAGTCTCTGTTCAAACCAGGGCCATCAAGAGAAGGCTGCTTCAGGCTTTGTCCTGCCAGAGTTTAAATATCTTCAAGGACAGGCAGTGGAGTCTATTCCGTCCAGCTTGACCACCCTATAAAAAATCATTGAGCTCATATATGGAGATATTCAGCTGGCTCCCAACCCAACCTGTCTGCTGCGTGTCAGAAACTAAATGGAACAACTCCACTGTACATGGTCAGCATGTTACTGGTACTGTAACAAATCTACTGCAACACTATTTGGAGCCCAGCTGGAGCTGAAGGGCTCACATGCTACATCTATCTGAACATAAGCAGACAAGAGTGAGGAAAACAGACACGGAGAGGTGGCATCGTTTAACTTAGCTCACACAACAAGCAGGACTAAAACCAGAGTCTCAGAATCCTGTTTGCTTAACAGCACCAGGAAAACCACGATAAAACAAAGCAGCTTTCTGTGTTCACCTTTGCCATCAACACTGGTGATACTTTCATACTAAGTACAAACTCTTAAAAGCTTAGCCTTTACCTTTTCCTGTTCAGAATTCTGAAAGGGAAGGGCTTTCGACAAGATAGTACCTTATTCAGCATTCCTTGCACAAGGAACAAGCTCAGATCTCTATTGCAGTGACTGACCTCCAGAAGAACTTTCATTCCTGTGTAAGACATCTGAGATCACACAAGACACCTTCTCCTACTAATGAAGCCTGGATTGACCACAGAAACAGCAAAGAGCATAAAGCAGACATTTTCAGATGGACTGAGTGCCACATGTCTCCAGGACTTTCTGAGGATCACAGGTCTCCTCAGTCAAACTGCAAGGCACAAACACCCACACCCATACACTCCACATTATGGTCTGATCTTCTTCATAGGGCTGTGTAACTTCTGCAGCGAAGGCAGGGATACTCCTGCCCTGAGAGTCACTGCTTTTCTCAGTTGTTGCCTTCTGTCAGCACTTTTCTAGTTAAAGGCAAAGCACTGGGAAAGTTAAAGAGCAGCAACAGCTGCTCCGGTGCCTTCCCCAGATGTTCAGCTATGTTCAGCCCATTAACGGTTTGAGAAATCATTCATCAGCAAAGGTTTTGCTGCCTTGCAGGCTTCTCTCTGAAACAACATAGTACTTACAAAACTCGACCTCACCCTGCTACACCTAGAATCCCCTCATCATTTCTTAACCCACCAGATTCTGTATTCTGCCTTGGGTTGTAGAAATTTAGAGCCATGATGGACAGAGACACAAAGAAGTCCCGCTATAGTTACAACTGCCTGCACGCACAGAAGTCAATCCCAATATTTCACAAACAAAAGAAAGTTAACCAAGGCTTTTTCCTGGTTTCTGTGCTGCAACACATCTCCCTGCTAGAGCACTGTCTTCTGCCGATTATCATTCAATTACTGTTATGATTCTCCGTACAGGGATTGATTGCAGAGGTCAGTAAAAGGGAGAATTATAGCAAGTGTTCATATTGAGATCAGAGCACAGCTCAGATCAGGGTGGAGCAGTGGCTCATGTCCAAAGTTATAGCAGGTCAAATTACAAACAACAAAGGGTAGTTTAAACAGGACAATGTTAGGACCTCTTAACACCAGGTATCAAGGACTTGGAACTGAACCACAGTGACAAGAGCTAATTGCGAGAGGGATACAGTCAGGACCAATTACAAGTGTTAACTGCCAATTAAAATGACAGGGCCACACCAAAGATCCATTATGGGATTATGATAAAGGCCCACAAGTAGATAAGAGCAAAGCCCACCTGCAGCCACACACAGAAACTCGGATGAGGAGCTTCCAAAGCTCCTCATGTAGGAGAAGACATTTTTGGCTTGAGGCAGCTGGAAGACAGAGGTTCAGTCTCCCCCAGCTGGCACAATCGAGGTTCAGTTAAGTTCAGGAAAAAGGCTGATTTAGTCTAGCTGGGGTTTTGAGAAAGAGGCCTTCAGTATTGGTAGGAGCAAGATAAGTTTTGACTTACCTACTTTATGGTACTATAGTCTTATGGTTGTAAGGAACTACCCAAAGAAGCAATAGACAGCTGCATTTACAAAGGACTCACTCAAAAGGAGCACAGAACACAGCTCTATCAGCCAGAGAAACCAGCCAGGTGTGAAATCCAGGCCTCCTGTACTGCTTCTTTGCTAAGGTTAACACCAGTGAAACCAGGATCAGAGGTTTTAAGCTCAGGCTTGCTCTTTCCATGCTTAATTACCTGCCCATCCATAAGCACATTATGCAGTGTGTGAAGGGGCTTCTCAGACCTCTGCTAAGCACTCCAGCTGCTTCAGAGCAACAGACAGAGCTTTATGAATAACCCTACAGATTTCCCCCTCTTTTTGCAGAGCTCGCATATTGTTCTTAAGACCTGACCCACCCTCTTAGCTCACATAGACCTTCTCATCCACTTCGAAGGCATTTAGGCACAACTACAGCACAACTGGGCCAGTAGTACAAAAATACCATCTCTCCTTTGCCCTCCAAAGCTGTCTAGGTGACAAATAAGGCCAAAGCAGAGGGCAGACAAGCAGAGAAGCCACACTGGGCTGGAAGACCACACATGTAGGTTTCTATAGAGCCTGAGCTTTGGTTTATTCAAAAAAGATGCCTGGGGTCAGCTATATTCTCTCCAACTGCAAACTCAGTTCTAGATTTGCTCTCCCCTGGTGTGCACCCACCAAGACCTAAATGCACACAGGTTGGAACAAAACTGCTAAGTGCCCATAGAGTGACCATATCCACCTTTGGGGCAGGACACATGCTACTCCTGAGTCTTTCCCACGTGAACCAGAACAATCCTCTGCATGCCAACCCTAAAAGAATCATATTACACCACCCTGAATACCATAGAGGCTGCCCAGATTACTTTGGAGCTGCAGGACCCATAATAATGAATTTAGCTGAAACCTCACAGTACATTTGCTTCTGCAGGATAATCAGGATGACAGCAAAACCCTATCCCAAAAACCTGGCTTTTTTAATCTAAGCACCTACCTTTACACTGCCCAACTCCCAAGCTATGCTGCAGAACACTTTGCCCAGGCTGGCAAAAGATGTCCCTTTAACCACCCAGACAAGATCCTCTGAATCTTGTGCCACACAGAGGCACCCAGGCAGAACCACACTACTGTCCCAGCTCACCTCCAAGATGCTGCTGTAAATCCAAAGGGATGTTATCTTACCTGCCACTGTGTTACCTTCTTGACTGCCAGCAACGGCAAAGGGACCTGTGAAAAATGCTGTAAATTAATTAACATCAGACCTCTTGTAGCTGTTTGTTACTGTAAACAAACATTTTAATATGCAGTAATTAATTAAATCTGCCATGCTGTCCCCCTCCTCCCATTGATCTTTCTTCAGCTTTTCTTCTGCTCTGCCTCATCTTTTTCGCTTGGTGAAACAGATCACTTGCAAACAGAGACACGGCTTTCCCAGTGGTCCAACAGCAGCGATCCAATTCAGAGATCACTTTCCTCCTCTTAATCAAATACTAGCTCTTTTTTTTTTTTCCCCACACACATTGTTTTTTTTTCTCCTTCCATGTACATTATTTTCTCCTTCTGACATCTTCCTTCCCATTTATCAAATGCAAACATAACCCTTTATTTTTGTGAGGATTTAAACAACACCCCCACACTTACCAGTTGTTCCTCAGACACACACAAAAAAAGTTCTATCAGATGACATAACTTGGCACTATCTACTTTCCTTCAGCAGAATCTTTCCAGCCCCATCCTGCTACAGATCAGCTTTTTTATTCTCTCAGCTCTAAGTGAACCCTAAGTTCTCTCTTAAGCTGTGAATAATCTGTACCAGGCACTACTCGGACAAAACAGATCTCCCAGATAAGTTCTCCTGGTAGCATCAACTTATATTTGACAGCCCATTAACAGTCTTAGAGCAATGCTGCCCTGTGCTTTACCTTTCTCGCTGTCTCTAAATGCTAACAGAATCCAGCTGCAATGCTAAGGTAGCCAAAAAGCTGTAGAGAGAGCCCCACAGCCACTGCCCAGACAGATCTGGCCACTTTGAATCTGAAAATGTAGAACTGGGATTTGGGTGTAGACTAAGGGTAAGAGAAGGAGAAAGTACAGGATAGCTGTTGGAGCAAAGCCGAGAAGACATGAAAAATAAAGTACGTACTGTCAGGAGACCTGGAATGGAAGAAATGTTCCAACTGGTATGGGCTAGGGGGACCTATTATTTGACTAACCAGGAAAAAGAGAGTTTAAATAAAAGAGCCATAGTTACAACCAGTAGATAGAGCAAACCCAGCACTCCAGAGTAGGTTGAAAAAGCATCAATGAGCAAGAAGAGCAGGGTTGCTACGTGACAGAGTTGAAATCAAGAACCAAACAGGAACAGAGCAGAGGCAAGACCCACCAGCCAGAGTGCAGCTTCACAACATCTAAACAAGATTGCCAGAATAGAGTCCACTAGCATCCCTGGATAACGTTGAGGTTTTGAATTGGATTCAGGGTCCCCCAGGAAAGCCCAGTCAAGAACAGCCTGACTATTAACTGCTATTAACAGGACTGAAGACAAAGCTAAGTCTTGGTCTGAGACCCTTCCACAAAACCTTAGTAACTTAAGAGTGAAAGGTCAGGCCTCAGGTGAAATTAAAAACCTCAGACCTGTAGGCAGAGACAGTGTGGGTCCTAGGTGAGGCTTGTTGGGCCAATTAAGTGCACAAACAGCTCTCAGGGCCCAACCAGTTCTGTGATTGTTTGGATGTTACACACCCCACCCCCTTTGTAAAATTACCCAGACTAGATCCAATGACTCTGGAAATTGAATGAAGCTTTATATTTACAGCCTAACACAATATAGGAGCAGATATTTACAATATATACAGTTATATACAGAAATGTACAAGTTAAAAGGTAATAGAGAAACACAACTCCCCTCCCAGAAACCTGAGTCCCCAGGAGGGCCTCTCAACCACCCTTCCACCTTCCCCACTACCCCTCAACCTTACCCCAAGATCTTGCCTTATGTTTAAGGTAGTATGGAGGGTCAGCCAGAGGAGTTAGGAAGCAGGTGGATTAATCACAGAGATGGCAGGCTAGGTTAGAGATGCAGCCCAAAGCCCAGATAGAGAGCGACTGTGTTATCTATGTTTACATTCTTGTTCTTATACATCTCAGCAAGCCTATAAGTGAAGTAGACATCACCATTGTTTTCTTCTCACAGCCTATAATCTAATTCTTCTCACCAAAAAATTCTAGCTAGCTTCAAACTAGCACAAGTTCCTTTTCCTACTTTCATGGCAAATGTTCACTTGAACTGCATCCAACCCTGTCTAGGTTCCATTTGATATGTCTTCTTCTCATCTCCATGCACTAAAAATGCTGGCAATATTTGAATGGCAGTAGTCCATGGTTTTGTTAGTTGAGGACTGGGATTTCAGAGTGTCTCTATATGTGCATAAAGATGAAGGTGAGCATATCACAACAAATTTACATATAGGTACAGTTATACAATAAATGTTACAGCAACACAAGCTGTTTGTGGAATGATCTCATTGATAGGTTCTACCATCTCCACCTTTGTGCACCATCTTCAAAGACATCTAACAAAGTTTTACTGACACGGAAGAAAACACAATGTTCTTGTGGGTGGAGCTAAGACAGCACTGTATGAAGCACAGGGCAGCAGGAGCAGAAATTAGTTATAGTTCCTCGACAATACTGGCTTATATTGCAGCAGGGAGAAGTTGCCTTTCTTGACAATCTACCCAAAGAACTGGGCCAGGGGCAGAGCAGGGCTCAAGAGCTGTGAGCTCCTTTCCACTATCCTGATTATTTGGCATAATCCTCATTCCTTCCAGACAGCCGAATTTCTGCAGACCAGGCAGGTCTGCCAGCAGCACTTCACAGGCAGGGGACCACCAGGTCTCTTCCTCTGCAGGGAAATTGCTGCTAAAGTGTGCAGGCCCCAAGGTTGCCTTGTACCTTTCAAATTGTGGGTTTCAGCACGAAAACTGCCTCCAGTGAAGCCAACCAGAGTTGTGAGCACCCAGCCTCTCTAAAGAGCAGGCCCTGCATTTGCAGTTTTATTATCCATTTTTCTTTTAATGTCCTGCACACTTGAGAAACCCTGTGTGAGAGTCAGAATGAGAGAGAGAGAGAGAAAGAGAGAGAGAGCTCATCATGCCCATAAAAGGGACAGATTCTGATTAGCTGAAGTTATAAAAATGATTTATACTTGCAAACATTATTTCTACTTGTATTGTTTGCCTGCAAGCGTTAACATCACGTCATGGACTCTGTAGCCAGACTCAGCCATCCCTTGAGACAGGACAGATGGCTAACGTCCCCTTCCCATCAGAGAAACCCCCAGTGCAGAATTGGGGTGACCAGAAGAAATACTTTGCTCTGGCTCTTGGCACTTCCAAGCCTCACGGGAACATTCATCCTGACGCAGCCAAAACAGAGTCCCAGGCACCAAGAAGAGCAATCCTGCTGTCAGCTGCTTCTCTCTGCTTGGCATTTCCCGAGCAGGAGAAGCACGCTGAGTCCTGCCTATATTGTGTGCTTTCCCCACCTCCTGCCAGCCCAGAACTGGGTTTATTTCCTCATCCGTGATTATTGTAAAGAGGAGCAGAATGAAATGCAGATGCAAAACATGCTCGTAAGAATTTCCTCTCTCTCTCTCTCTCCCCCATCTGCCAGAGAATAGATTTTAATCTTTAATCCATGAGCAATCAACGAACACTAGCGAATTGCAAATTACAGATGTTTTACTGTCTTTGGCATTTTTAGCTTCCTCGCTTCCCCACTGCCACTCAGTGTCTTTCCCACATCCTCCCCTCTTCTGCATTCATCGAATGCCACGCGCCATCACCAAAACCATATGACACTGTCATCATTTGGTAATTAAACCTTTACTCACTTTAAATACGCAAAGCTGGCTGGGGTAAGCAGCATTTAACCCTTTCCTGACAGGCTCTGTGTGCATCTGGAACAAAGAGAAGTGAGGGATGGTGAAGAGAACAGTAGGTGAGGGGAAGCCAAAAGTTTGAAATCATGCCCAAGTGCTGATGGCTTTCCTTTAAAGTATCCCTGCTCTCAAATAAGACAAAAGAGATGGCAAAAGTCTCTGCTTGTTTCTATTTACCTTGATCTCTGGGCTGTATGGTACCACTAACAGATAAGAACACAGGCTCTTCTGTTAAACAAACCCCAAGGGCTGCTGGAAGGCACTAGGTCCCTGATAAAGATAATCTCCAGGAACTACTTACTGCAATTTTAGCCCTCCACCACACTTTTGTAGTAAGAAATTACAAACTCAGGGACTGACTTAACCTCAAGGACTAGTGCGGTCTGCTTGAAGTTGTTTATTAGCACTGCTTGTCCCGGCCTGAGGTCCTTGGTTTGACTCTTTGCTGCCCAGATGGAGACCTGCAAAGATAATCAAGTGCAAGGGCAACAGGCATCAGATGTAGGGACAATCCCTTATAAGGAGCAGAAAGTGGGCCTGTAACCATCTTTCCTTCCTTCTTGACTCCCCCAGTGAGGTCAGTACAGCTGGGGCCTTGTGCATACATCATCTGACCTCCAGTTTCTGGAAGTATATTTCAGCTGCAAAGGACAAGGAAGAACCTTTACACTGGCTCAGCCGCAAGCTTATAGAGAAAAGACAAAGCATGGCACAAAATGCTTCAGCAATAGATCCTGTAGTGATGTGGATCTCCTGTCTTCAGGTGACTTCCAGCAGGGATCACAGCAGGGTCCAAGGCATAAGAGAGCACTCATCCCTAGCAGTGTGAACGATCCAAATTCCCACTGGAAGTTACATTGCAAATCTTTATCAAATGAGTCCAAGGTAAATTTGAGATGGAAAGAGTGAGACATGACAAGGGAGAGGGAGGGAGACGGGAGAGGGAAGGAGGGAGAAAGGTGGCTGCAATTATTTTGCCATAGATTGGCAGGGCCTGCTTTCCTTGTAAGAAGACTGCAACATTTGGGGAAACATAAATAACAGTTGACAAGAGACAGCACCGCAGAGACAGGCAGTAATTGTTTCACCTCCCTCTGTGCCCTGTCCACTGTAGGCGCCCAAGGAACTACCTTTGTATCTTAGCTCGAGGCAGCAGCTCAGGGCCCCTCTGGACCAGGAACAGCGAGAGCCTTAATCATTTTCTACAAGTTTGTCAATTTAACAAGTGTTTGCCCAAGGGGCATCTGTCTTTCTGCCTTCCTTTATTCCTCTCTCTGCTTGTTTGTTTGTGAGCTGGTGCATTCTGGCTGCTATCACCAGCACACTAACTTCACACAAGTCTGGCTCCAAGCAGGATGCGACCATCCCTGAAAACAACGTGATTAACCCCAGTTTCAGAGGTTACTGGCTGGTATCCTCTCCGCTTTCTGCCTTAATTCCTTTTTTCCCTCTCTCTCCTTCATGTATGTGTGGGCTGCTACAGTCACAGAAACAGTGATCCTTCCCTCCTTCACTGGCTGTCTCCTTGCACCCTGCCCTGGAGACTGGATTTACCCCTGGCAGCTGGAGTTGAACTCAGCAGAAGACTGAGCACTGGCCATCCTTGAAAACACCGCCTTTTGGCCAAGTGCCCACAGGACCCGGGGCAGCACCAAGGAGCTCTGGTTCATCAGGACATATGGAGCAGCATCCTACTGCTGGGTATCTCAAGTGAAAGCATGTGCCAAGGTGCCAAGACACCCATCTCTATAGTACAGTCAAACATAAGGGCATGGAATTCCAGAGACATAAAATCTCTTCCTTGCTCTAAAGACCCAGCAGATTCTGGTAAATAATAAGACTGTTCAATTTTCACATTCAGACCCAAACTCAAGTGATAGCTAGAACTGTCACTGCCATAGCAAGGGAGAACCCTTGTGAGAACTAGGTATCTCTGTAAGGATCATGACTCTGCAGACCACATTGATTTTGGCTCCTTACATCTAAAACTTCACTGGAATTACAACAGACAGCCCATCCTTACAGCAAAAATAAATTTGAGACTCAGCAGCTACGAGAACCCTGTAGAGTCCAATTAAACTTGGTTCTAGTCATTT
Source organism: Tricholaema leucomelas (assembly GCA_013400475.1). Classification (NCBI taxonomy): domain Eukaryota; kingdom Metazoa; phylum Chordata; class Aves; order Piciformes; family Lybiidae; genus Tricholaema lacrymosa; species Tricholaema leucomelas. Next base: position 231,149 of record WAAF01003684.1, on the reverse strand, counting down.
AGATTGAGGTGATGCTCCAGCCTATATTTGGGACCGCAATAATACTTTATTCTAGTTTGGTGGCACAGTTGACTTGCTGGAGGGCAGGGATGCCATCCAGAGGGACCTGGACAGGCTGGAGAGGTGGGCCCAGGCCAACCTCATGACGTTTAACAAGGCCAAGTGTAAGGTCCTGCACCTGGGTCGNAGCAGCTCTGCTATGAGGACAGGCTGAGAGAGTTGGGGCTCTTCAGCCTGGAGAAGAGAAGGCTTTGAGGAGACCTTATAGTGGCTTTCCAGTATTTGAAGGGAGCCTACAGGAAAGCTGGGGAGGGACTATTTACACGGTCTAGTAATGTCAGGACGAGGGGGAATGGGTTTAAGCTGGAGGAGGGGAGATTTAGACTGGATGTTAGGAGGAAGTTCTTTACAGTGAGGGTGGTGAGACACTGGAACGGGTTGCCCAGGGAGGTTGTGGATGCTTCCTCCCTGGAGGTGTTTAAAGCCAGGCTGGATGAGGCCTTGAGCAACCTGCTCTAGTGGGAGGTGTCCCTGCCCATGGCAGGCGGTTGGAGCTGGATGATCCTTGAGGTCCCTTCCAACCTAAACCATTCTATGCTTAAAACTACAAAGATACTTGTATGGATTTCATTGTTCCGCTATTTCGACACCAGGACCTTCTTGGAGGTCACTACCCAACATCTTCAGATCAGTTTTTACTGTCTTAAAGACTGGGTACTAACATGGATTAAATTCAGTTAATAATTCCTACAACACAGAGCTAAGCCACAGATAGGATACAAACTTCCTGCATGTTCCTGTCCCAGGTGTGGTCTAGGCCTAAGTACTAAACATGTGACTAAATGACCAAAATGTATAAAGAAGTCGATAAAGATGGGAGTGAGAGGAGAGCGATGGCATTTACTCCCCCATGAGATGGGGCAGGCGAAGAAGGACTGACTGCAAAACAGACTTGCACTCCAGACATGGGATTTATCATGGAGCTATGTAGAAAGAGCTCAGGCAACAGGACATTACTGCAAGCAGTAGCAACAATCCCAAGAAAACTATCTACTGCCATCAGTGTTCAGGCTTTTCTTGTGGTGAGGCTGTCCTTGGGCTTTGCACTTAGGTCAGACTCTCATCAATTAAAAGGGAAGACTTGCCTGAACCATGAGCCACTTGAGAAAGGCAAACAAAAGAATACCACTTCACCACTTGGATGGACAGCATACAGGTTGAACATCTCACAAAAGCCATATGAGAGGCAAAAAGTCCCAAGTCTCATGGAAAATCTCTCAGGATACTACTTGTTGGCTTTTTTTGACCTTTGAGACAGTGAAGAAGTGCACTGTAAGAGTTAGAAGTACTACATCAACTACTGTTGGGATTGTCACCTCTGAGAAGGTATCAGTGTGAATAACAATGAACCATAGATTCCAGTGTTTCACTTCAGCTGCAGGAAACCTACAACTGACAGCAAAATTTGTCTCTGTAAGCTGCCCTGTGCTCTCACCATGCTTGGAACTGCATCACAGCCTCTCAAAGACTTGCTGCCCCCAGGCCCTTCACATGCCAGCAATGGTTTATAATCTCAGTCTCTTCACCACTAGCTTGCAAGTCTTTAAGAAAAATGGGTGCAAAACCCAGGAAATGTGTGTCCTTATTAATCACTGTTACGGATGACAGAGGGGAAGCAAGTCCTGGACCATATCCACATGCAGTAGGGAGTAAGAACTGGAAAGACCACTTCCCAAACAGTAAACAAGGCCCCAGAGCAGAGCCCAGAGTGACTCAGATGCAGTCAGAGAAGCTGGAGTATGTTTACAGGTTCCCTCCATTCTGACATGAAGATGGACAGGACCAAAGCAGACATACCAGGGCATTTTCCACCTGCCACTCTGATCAAGAGAAGTCTGAATCTTAGGTCAAGTGAACCTCCCCTGACTGCATCTCTGGCTCTGCTGACTACATAAGGAGCCTCAAATATCCAGCACTCTAGGCAAAAAAAATCTAACAAGATATTTTGCCAGGGCTGGGGCAAGAGCCGAGACTGGGCAGACAGAGCCCAAAGGAGGAGCAGGAGTGAGTGCTGCAGAACTGAAAAGATCTGCATTTGGGGGGGATAGGTGATAATTCAGCAGGAGAGGCAAAACCTAAATAACAACACATTTTAGAAAGTCAGTAATTGGCACACACCAATCACACTGATGAGGTTTCGTCTGTACTGATACCGGTTTTTCCCCAAGCCTACAGAGAGCATATGGTATGTTTCACCTTGGGAGGTAACTGGAGCACTGCAGTGCAGGCCACAGTGTATCTATACCTCCCTTCTGGCACACTAAGCGAAGAGACAGAATAATGCAGCCACCACTTGGTGCACTGCCCAGTAACACCACGGAGCAGTCTACACTATGAACTGCAATGGGAGACGGAGACATTAGGATATAGCATGGACATGGAGCCCAGATGACTGCCATGAGAACAACTTGGCTAGCCTGGCTCTGTCAGGACAAATCCCTGCCCTAGGCCAGCAACCCAGCAGGGAGATCAATCACGCTGTTGAAGAGAACAGGAGCCCATTTCCAGATCACTTCCTTCTTTCACTCTTCCTGACAGCCTCAGCTGTTCCAAGTTGTCAGCCTTTGCCCAGGTGCTTCCCATCAAAACTATTATCAGGATTTTTCTGAGGCCAAAGTAGCTGGGTTAAGTGGGAAGATCCCAGATTGAGCAACATACTGCTTGAGACCTTCCAATAGCAATGGAGTCTTTGATGCTGGAGCTCTTGGTAGAAATGAAAGTGAGGTAAGAAAACACTCATACATGTTTAACCTGGCCCTTCTAGCAAATGGAGACCAAAAAAATCCTGATCAGAGTGTGCTAGAGGAAGCAGTACAAGCCACTTCACAGTGTCTTCTTTCCTCTCCTGAACTTTTTCCCTCCAACACTTCATGCCCCCCCAGTCCAATGTCTTTAGATGCATGTGTTCTGTGTGTTTGTACAGCACCATGCATACAGCTAGGTTGGTCTCTGCAAGACTGCCTGGCCTCACAGTAGTAATAACAATAAACTCTGTTGGCAGACAGTCCACTGAGAGAACTGAGGAAGGTCTGGAGCACAAATGAATTTGTATCAGTACAGAAGGGGAGTTTGAGAAGTCCAGAGTAGTAGCCTTGAGAAAATGGCCCAGCAAAACCCTAGGAGGAAAGCAACATCAGATGGGCTTGCACAGCACACCATCACATGGACTGAAACCTTGCTGATGACCCATAAAGCAAAGGCAAAGTAACATGACAATGATCAGCAGATGGGAGGGTATAGGTGAGTTTTGTGTCAGGCCACTTCACAGGTTTATTAATGACATAGAGCCAAGCATATCATACACTACAGTGAATTATACTAAATTCTGACATTTGTCAGCTCAGCTGCTAAGACAAGCCCATATGAAGACTCTCCACTCATTTTATGCCTATAGTCTAACGCATATAAAGTCTTCTACCATAGCTGTGGCCACAGCACCTACAATTAATTATTCACCTCCCTTTCAAGAACAAAATAAACCTCAGACTGCTTGGCATTAAAGGATAAGAGATCAGTCTGTCCAGTAAAGCTGAAAGCAAGTTCATGTGTAAGGGGTTACATGAGTGCTTGATGGATGAATTGTGTTATACTTAATCATGATAAAATCCCAATATGAAAGCAGATAGGGCATGAACACCACCTATACTGTAACAAATGCCCATGGGTGCTTTCTGATACCTAGGAAATTCATGGCAGCTTAGCCTTGGTTTGGGGGAGCAAAGGGGGACAAGTTAATGGTAGGAAGAGGGTAAGATGTGGGAGGTGTTTGTCTGATGACTTTGTCCTCAGTATAGAGTGCTGCAGGACAAGGATATGCACAGAAACTGCCTGAAACAGCCAACACTGAAGCCATTCCCAAGCTCATTCCACCTCATGGTAACTTGTTTGGTTGAATCCCAAGCAGCCACATATGAGAATTTGTTGTTTCCTGTTACTCTCTATGGACACTTGTACAATAGGACACACCATGCTAGTTGCTCCGAGAAAGTGACTACCAGGCTGGTTGCCAGGCTCTGTGTAATCAGCACTTTAATTAGTTTGGCTGTAGGTCTGCAATAAACACATGCCAGTCACAGGGCAGACAGGTACCCTCCCACACTGCTCTCGTGGCATCACAGAAACCCGCCAGAAGAAAAGCAAGGAAGAAGGTGGCTTTTCAGCAAGCAGATGGGAAAGCCAGGTTAGAAAACAAAGTGAGATGGCACTCTGCTGTGATATACAATTCCAATAAGCAAAGAGGAGTTTAGTTCATTAATGAGAAAAGGAAGAAGCAACATCTCTACACAGCACCAAGGACAAAGGGAAGGTCTCACTAGATGTAACAGCAGTGAAGCAACAAGAGTCAACCTGCAGGTTACATGGAAGTGCACCAAGAGAGAGAATGAAAGACCTGTAATTATTTAAGTCACTTGAAACTTGCCTGGATATGACATTTGATCACACACTGTGAAAAATAAACCTCTGATGACCGCCTGGCAAGGGACAGCTAAAATACCAACCCATATTCCCTATGCAGGAGTGATTCCCACCACAACACAGCTGATGAAGCATTCAGCTATCCCAGAGCATTGCCCAGCAGGTAGCAATGAAGCCAAATGCAGGCAGAGCAATACTCAGAGCTTCTTGCAGGCTCCCGAATGAGTATTGGAAAGTTTGGCTCATCATCAGCCCCTGATGTGAGTTCTTTCCTTTGCCCAAGCAGACTGCTGATTAACTAGGAATTAAGCTGGCATGAGACAAGAGCTTGTTGATGTCTCTATAATGCTTCAGCTGATAGACAAAAATAACTTTCATGTTGTCTATTCTGCTTCATCTTCTGCAAACATGCCTGATACTGCCAGACTGTCAGCCAAGGTCTTCCTGATACTGCAGTTTTATGCCTACGCTCCACAGGAGGCTCACTCACACTCCCTTTCCCACACACACATGTTCAGCCACGTGCAGACTCACACATTCACATGCATGGATGGGATACCATGCTCATGTTCACATACCAGAGTTGACAGGCTACCTGCATATGGGCATCCACTCCAGGATACACAGGTGTGCCTGTACTGTGACATACAGAATCATAGGATCATAGGATCACAGGATGTTAGGGGTTGGAAGGGACCCAAAGAGATCATCGAATCCAACCCCCCTGCAGGAGCAGGACAATACTATCTAACACAGATCACAGAGGAACACATCCAGACTGGCCTTGGAAGTCTCCAGAGAAGGAGTCTCCACAACCTCTCTGGTGAGCCTATTCCAGTGCTCTGTGACTCTTACGGTAAAGAAGTTCCCCCTTGTGTTGAGGTAGAACCTCTTTTGCTGCAACTTACACTCATTGCTCCTTGTCCTATCCCAGGGAGCAGTGAGCAGAGCCTGTCCCCCCGCTCCTGGCCAGCCTTCAGATACTTATAAACATTTATCAAATCCCCTCTAAGTCTTCTCTTCTCCAGACTAAAAAGCCCCAGGTCCCTCAGCCTCTCCTCATAAGCCATGCCCTCCTGTCCCCTAATCATCCTCATAGCCCTCCACTGGACCCTCTCCAGCAGATCCCTGTCCCTCTCAAACTGGGGAGCCCAAAACTGAACATAGTATTCAAGATGAGGTCTCACCAGGGCAGAGTAGAGGGGCAGTAGAACCTCCCTTGATCTGCTGGACACACTCCTCCTAATACACCCCAGGATCCCATTGGCCTTCTTGGCCACAAGGGAACATTGCTGTGCATGGTTGACTTGTTAGCCACCAGGACACCCAGGTCCCTCTCCACAGGGCTGCTTTTCAGCAGATCACCTCCCAGTCTGTACTGGTGGAGTTTGTTATTCCTCCCCAGATGCAGGACTCTGCATTTGTCCTTGTTGAACCTCATCTGGTTCCTCTGTGCCCAGCTCTCCAGTCTGTCCAGGTCTCTCTGGATGGCCACACAGCCTTCAGCTGTATCAGCCAAGCCTCCCAGCTTGGTGTTGTCAGCAAACTTGCTGAGCAGACACTCTGTGCCCTCATCAATGTCATTGATGAAGATGTTGAACAGGACTGGCCTCAGCACTGATCCTTGGGAGACACCACTAGTCACAGCTCTCCAGCTGGACCTGGCACCATTCATCACCACTCTCTGAACTCTATCTTGCAACCAGTTCCTAACCCACCTCACTGTCTGCTCTTCCATCCCACACTTCCTCAGCTTGCTCACTAAAATGTCACGAGAGACAGTGTCAAAGGCCTTGCTAAGGTCAAGGTAGACTACATCCACTGGTTTCCCTGAATCTACCCATTCAGTTATGGCATCATAGAATGTTATCAGGTTAGTTAAGCATGACTTCCCCTTGGTAAATCCATGCTGACTATTCCTGATAACCTTCTTCTCTTCCAAGTGCCTTGAGATGCCCTCCAACGGGAGCCGCTCCATCATTTTTCCAGGGATGGAGGTGAGGCTGACTGGTCTGTAGTTTCCTGGAACCTCTTTCTTGCCCTTTTTGAAGACTGGAGTGACACTGGCTCTCCTCCAGCCCTCAGCCCCCTCTCCTGTCTGCCACAATTTGGCAAAGATAAAGGAGAGTGGTAGAGCAGTAATATCAGCCGGCTCTCTCAGCACCCTTGGATGCATCCCATCAGGGCCCATGGACTTGTTAATGTTTAATTTGTATAACTAACCCTAACCCAGTCTGCACTGACCACTGTGGGGCATTCCCTCCTCCAAGCTTCCCCTCCTTCATCCAGGGTCTGGAGTACATAGGAGAGTTCAGCCTCAGGTGTAAAGACTGAAGCAAAGAAGGCATTCAGCAACTCTGCCTTCTCTGCATCCTCAGTTATCAAGGCTGCCTCCTCATTCAGTAGTGCCCCCACACCTTCCTTGTTCTTTCTTTTTCTACTGATGTGTTTGAAGAAGCTCTTCTTGTTCTCTTTCACTTCCTTTGCCAGCTTCAGTTTCAAGAGGGCTTTGGCCTTCCTTGTTGCTTTCCTACAAGCCCTGACTACTTCTCTATAGTTCTCCCAAGCAACCAATCCCTTCTTTCATGAATTGTAAGATTCCTTCTTCCCTGAGATTTCCTTTAGGAGCTCCTTATTCAACCATGCAGGTCTCCTAGCACGTCTACCTGATTTTTTATTCAGGGGAACACACCTAGCTTGGGCTTGGAGGAAGTGGTCTTTAAAAATTACCCAACTTTCTTGGGCTTCTTTACCCTCCAGAGCCTTAGCCCATGGGATTTCTGCAAACATGTCCCTGAAGAGCACAGTTAGCTCTGCAGAAGTCCAGGATTGCAATTCTACTTGTTGCTCTGATTCTACCCTTTAGAATACTAAACTCCACCATGTCGTGATCACTGTCCCCAAGGCTGTTCCCGACCTTAATGTCCTCAACCAGTCCCTCTTGATTAGTTAATACAAGGTCCAGCAGTGCACCTCTCCTTGTTGATTCCTCCACTACCTGCATCAAGATGTTATCATTGATACACTGCAAGAGCCTTTTGGACTGTCTGTGCCTGGTTGTGTGATCTTCCCAGCAAATATCAGGGTGATTGAAGTCTCCCATGAGCACCAAGGACTTAGCTCTAGAGGCTACCTCCAGCTGTCTGTAGAAAGCCTCATCAACATCCTCCTCTTGGTCTAGTGGTCTATAGCAGACCCCTACAACAATTTCATCTCCTTTTCCACATCCCCTAATCCTTACCCACAAGCTTTCAACTTGTTCTGGCCCCTGCCTTGGACAGAACTCAGCACATTTCAGTTGCTCTCTCACATAGTCTTGCTGGTCCATCCTTCCTGAACAAGGTGAAGCACACTTGCTCACCTCCTTCTCAGGCACAATCATGTCAATATAAAGGTGTGTGCATGTTTGAAAACATCTTCACTTAAAAGGATACATTCCTTCACCACCTAGGAATTTACAAACATATTGTCACAAATACCATATGCAAATCTCATACCCTTCAGACATGCTAAGACATAAATTGATACTTGCTTACAAGACATATGCATGCAACATGCATATTTGAACACACTTGCAAAGGAACATAAACATATTGCAAACCTATGGAAAGAAATTATTTTAAGCTTCATTCATGTGTGTGTGTGTGTGTGTGTCAAACAGCCTCGCTGAGAAGTGAATTGCTGACAGTTCTGTAAGGGGAAGAGTTGCTCTCTACTAAAGATCAAATTTTTTGTCTATTTACAGTTCATTATTGTGTCAGAAACATGGAGTGGTTTAAACCCACAGATAGTTGTTACCATAGTTAACATTAAAGATTCCTCACAAACCAGTTTAAGAGAGTAAAAATTTCTGCCCTATTCCCTGTGCCTGACATACATTCAGTTCCAGTGCCACCACTGCTACATGTACTGCAGTAGTACCAGGTCCCAGGCAAGGGATCAGGAGCCCACAGTGTTTCTGGCTGTACAGAGTGATCCTGACTTTGGAGAGTTTACAACTAACATCTGAAATTCTCTACATCCCATGCAGCATGACAGCTGAGCACACTATCAGAGCATGGATGAGCAGCATCGCTTTGCACTCTCTCCTCTTTCCCATCCTGAACTCACTTTCCCATCACACACCTCGATGTGGCCAGCTTCCCGGCAGGCACACTCAGCTTTCCTCACCAACAGGCATCCGGTTCCCACCAGCCTCTGCAGAGCGGTGCAGTGCAGTGAATAGATTTGTGCAAGCTCTGAAACAGGCAGCAGCACAGCCGTGATAACGTGAAGCTCAGCGAGCGCTGTGAAACCCTGCTGAGAACTGAAGCAGGTATTAAGTACAGAGTCCAGCTTGAACTAATTATGGCCTATGTACAATACTCAAATTAGCAAGTTTAAAGCCAGACCAGGCATGTCCGTATGACATAATGGTCTCTGACATGCATTTACATCATCAACACAATCACTGACATTGATTTGAGTTTTCACCTGCTTAGAGTATTATTTTCTTTCAGCAGTCATGGACTAGCTTCAAACTGAGTATAAATGTTTTCAGAACAGAAGCAGTGGGTTTGGTGGGGAGGGGGGGTGGAATTCTGAGGAAAATTCTCTGCTATAATTTAGCTGTTAAAATTAAGGACTTAACTTTTTATTGCACACCAATAGCAAATACACGGGAGCAGCGTCCCAGGCTATGAGATCACTAAATTTAGAGCCACGGCATGTAAATTTTCACATCAGGTTTTGGGTGTAAGGGATCATAAGAGCATCTAGCAATGCATTCTCAAGAGATTTCTCCAAGGCTTCATGAATAAATGGTACTGGAACTAAGATATCCCAACATGTATGTTAAATAGGATAGAGGAGGGTAAAAAGGTTTAAGGTCCCTATAAGGAATAAACAAAAACTGCCAAGGTTTTGACCCAAAAGAAGTATACAAGCTGAAGAGGGAAAGAGGAGAAAGGGACTATTCTTAATCTTTTCATCAGATTTTATCTGACCTAAAAGTCTGCACAGACTCTAGAAAATTAGTTTGAAATATTCGTTTCACAGACAGCTGAAGTGAAGAGGGACAGATGCCCCTCTACCACCAATTCACAAAACAGTAAACCCTTATCTTGCAAGTATTCATTGAGCTCTGACAGTGAAAAACACTGCAGAGCATGGTCTTTCACCCAGCCTTTCGATTTTCTGCTTGCAGCCAGAGCATGAATAAACAGCAGCAAGAACCCCAAATAATTCCTTAACACAGCAGTCTCCTGGCCTCTGTTCTCAATAACAAGTGGAAGCACGAAGAGCTGCAGCAGCTCTGTGGAACAAGCAGAGGAGGGAGGAACAAGAGCCAGCTGTTCTCTCAGCACAAATAAGCCAGAAGCGAAGAGCAGCCCCAAGGCAAGCACATGGTGGTGGAGCAGGGTTGAATAGTGGCTAAGTACAGCAAGCAGAGGCAGAAGGCAGCAACAGGCTTCATCATCAGACCCAAGCAAAGTAAGCAATGAACCACCTCTAAGGCACACCCAGAGGAGGCCAGTTGGGAAGCAGGAGGAGACAATGTCAGACAGGACTGGAGAAAATGCTGCAGAATGGATTCAGAGGCAATGCAAAAGTCATGGCTAAAAGATATGACTAGAGACAAACTGTAACACATTTATAAGATGAGGCATGCAGGAGACAAGCTATCTACAATGCAAGTCCAAAGTCTATCCAAAGGACCAGAGGAAGATGGTACACCTACAATATTGACAAAGCAAAGCCCAAGTCAGAGTTCAAAATCAGCTCTCAGACCCCAGCCAGTGGGCTAGAGGGTATGGGGCATGTGGAGACTTCAGATTAAGGCTATTAAAGCCTGATGGGTCCTTTTGGGCCCTTTCCTCAGGGAAAAGATTGTTTTGTCCAAATACTATGTGATTTGCATAACATCCAAGCAGTGCTCAGAACAGAGTGCTGTGTATCCCATGCCATTCCAGCAATATCCTAACAAAGAGTACCCTGAGACCACTGGAGCATGTCTACAGGAGGAGCTGCAGAAGAGTCTGGGTAGGACGCTGGAAGCCTGGTGTGCACTGCTGGTCTTCAGACAAGAAGATGAAACTTGCTGTTGATTTTGTTCAGGCCTGAGGGAACAGCTTAGTCATTTTGTTTAACAGTCCTTTGCTAATTTAGCAATGACCTCGTTCCCAGCTTTGTTTCTGTTTTCCTTTGTGTTTTCCACCTAGTTTGCCTCTTCTCCTTACCAGCAGCAAAGAAATACTGCTTTGCTATTTATCCACTCAGCGCTAACTCTGAAAAGCATCCCATGAGGTTCTAGATGAGCAATCTGAAGAAGTCATTCTTTCCTAAATCAAGATTTTAGAGCAAAGACTAGTTTGTATTGTGTTTTTGCCTTATGAGGCAGAATATTAACTACATAGTAAAAAATTCTGTGAAAATAATCCAACCTTCCCACACTGTTTCACTTCTTTTAGAGAAACTTGCACCTGTTGTACCTGTTCACCTTAAAAAAAAAAAAAGTAACACAGAAATGAAGTCACAATACTTGTTTAAATAGTTGAACTGAAAAATCAAAAAAAATAATTGTTTGGCATATGTGTGGTTTAGTTTCAAGTCATTATTTAACCCTGGACCATATGAACTATTGTGATTGATCAGTGGTAGACTGCTAGGAGAGCAAAAATATTTATATGAATGACCAGAAAGCTTGTTGTATGTTTTTAAAGAAGTAAGCTGTTCTGACTGATAAATTATAGGAGTGTCCCATTGTCATCTCCAAACATTGTATCAATCGTGAATCAGTTAAAGTTTGAGATATGAGCAAACAAACAATAAACTTTACATCCTCCTCATTTGATTGCTAAGGTTTGAACTAAGTCTTACCTTGTGACAGTATTAGCCTAAAAATACACAAAAGCTGGGAGTTGTATATAATCCAGGGGCTGAGAAAATTTGCTATTGGGATAACTGTGGGGACAATATCCTAAGAGCTGTTCATGCAGCTTCTGGAAGTTAGCTGGTAGACAAGGTTCAGAGGCAGCCCTCACCCATGCCAGTGCATACACAAACCTCTCCAATACTTCATTCACTCAAGACTCAGGCTGAGTCTGACAACAAAGTTCTTAAATACTAACAGCGACCAAGGGAAATAACAACATCCAATCCTTGTTCAAAATACACTCTCTGGGCTAAAGGGCACTCAGTTCATTACTGCTGCATGATTCCTTCTGCTGCTGGGTGTTGATCATTTGCACTTGCAAGTCTAATTCAGTTGTAAGGGCATCTAGAGGTTGGGGAGTTTGAAAGGGGGGGGGGAACATGATTTCTAGCATTATGTACATCTGAAGGGTTATATTTTATTAAAAGTCCATCTGAGTGCATCTCCTGCATGTGTACCTCTTTGACATCCATCTCCGACCACTCAGCAAAACAGCCAGGGCTTCGGCACCTCCAGCCCAGCTGAGGTCAACAGAAACTAGTCAGCTGAGCTCAGCTGACTGATGCCGGTAGGACTTGTTTTAAGGATGCTGCTCTGTGGGGCACTTCAGTCAAACCACAGACAGAAGTACAGAAGGAAAACAAATGCCCAACTTCCACTTCTGGTAGGCAGCTCTGTGAAGGCTGACAGCTTCCCGAGTGTCAGCAGAAAGCAGCAGCAAAGTCTGGGGGCGTAGACAGACCAGGCCTGAGAAGGTTATGAACCACCCATCCCCAATGGAATGACCAGGACTGGACAAGCACCATTTCTGCCCCACCTCCATCTCTGCCAGAGGCATATGCCAAAGGTGCAGGATAGAGCAGGGAAATGGAGACCCCTGAGGTGACACCCCCTCCCTGAAAAGGGAAGCTGAAATAGAAGGCAGAGGGAGTCTTGTGTGTGTTTTTATTATTATTATTTCTGATTAAAGAGGAATTCATTTCATCTTTGCCTCCTGCCAGGGGCTGAGGTGCCGCCATTGAGGTTAACGGTGCGGAAGAATACAAAAAAATTTCATTGAGGAGGATTATAAAAGTTACTAGCTGGAACATTAACAGAAGAGTAACTTGTAAAAAATGCAATATTACAATATTCACAAGGACGGTAGAGCGTGGTAAAGCTATAAAATTCAACATTAAAATCTTCTACAGCCTAGATAACCTAGTTAACAAACATTGTATTGGAACTACTTTTTTTTTCCGTAGTGCTGGGGAGTGCGGGGCCGGGGGGCAGCGGAGCCGGGAGCCGGGGCCACCCCAGGGTGAGGGGAGCAGAGCCCCTCCGCGTCTGTGGCCCCTGCCAAGGAGAAACACGATCGTCAGGGAGGGATCAATACAGGAGTGGAACCGGTGAGACTCCAGCCCCTGATTCAGCGCTGATGAACTTTCTATCATTAGCAAAGCATGGGAAGTGATTTGTCTCATCCAGATCCGCAAACGGGAAGCACCGGTTCGTGTCATTTGTCACCAGCACCAAATGTCCATATAGATAACAGCCAATATATTTCCCTGCACCGCTCGGATTCTGCACGGCAAAACACTAGCAGCGTTTTCAAATCAATAAAAAACAAACAACAACAACAAAAAGGTGGAGGAGAATCGAATATTACTGTTCTTGATACTGTTGTTACTATTGCTATTTATCGCTGCTCCTCATAATAACGTTCTCATGCAAAGACTTTCGCCTCACGGACAAGCCGACGCCAGCCGTCCAAAATCGGCAGGGAGAGTGGCTAGTTCCAAAGGCCCGCTGCAGCAGGCGAAACTTCCTTCCCTCGCAGAGATGGGGATGGCATTTCGCCTTGTTGTGCCTTATTTTAGTGTGGTTTCTCGCCACATCTTTCTGCCCCACTCTCTCTGCGCCCTCGCTCTCTCCATTCTGGGGCTGCGGAGTCGTGGGAAGCAGGGAGTGTGAAAGGGCCGAGAGAGAGGGAGAGGGAGCGAGAATTGCTCTGAGCGACTGCGGAGTGGAATTCAGTTCCCTGGGGAGTTAGCAGACAGTTTGTGGAGATGTTACTCCAGAGTTTCAGACTATGATAAATATGATAATTTGTATAAAATTTGAATGGGTTCTTGTTTTCAGGGAGAATGCCTCCGATGATGAATGTTCATGATTTTCAGATAGATGGCTGATAAAAAGTGTATTGAATTGTTGAAAGCGATTTTAATTTTAATTCTCTACCTGCAGATGTCTGATAATAATAATGTCTTCTAATAAAATAGGAAGGTGTCAGTTTAAGCAGCAGTATTTCGCTTCACTTCATCCTTCCCATCCTCAGACTGTGGCAACATTAACCTCTTCTTATAAAAAGGCACATAAAATTATTATAATTACAGAGTTATTAATTTTAAAAAGAGGGTTAGCAGGATTTTTTATTATTATTAATAGAGCTCGCACAGTACCCCGCAAGTAAATCCCCGTGTGAAATGAAGGATCCGATTGCTAATTCTATTATTAGATATTGCCTAGGAATTGCCTTTCGGGTTTTTAATTAGAGTAATTGAAACTAGAAGAGGCGGGGCTAATTATTTTTATTTTCCCCCTTCGTTATTATTTAAAAGTCATTGATAATGCTCCCTGCATTCAGATCTCGGCTTCAGGAGGAGACTTGCAACAAAGCAACAAAGACAAAACAGACAGATCTTCGGGTCTGGAGGCTGAAACACCCAAGCCAGCAGTGTGTGTGTATTAGGTTGATTGGGGTTTGTGGGTTCGAGGGATCCCACAGGAAAGTACCCCAGACCCAGCTCATACTGCCTCTGATAGGGGCTGATGATTCATTGAAAAACAAAAAAAAAAAAAAAAAGAAGAAGAAAAAAAAAGAAAGAAAGAAAGAAAGAAAGAAAGAACCGCAGCAACTCTGGTAACACGGAATCAATGACCTGGCAGTTACACTCTAATTAGCACCTCTCGCGAAGCAGCCCAGAAAAATCACAGCCCAGCGCAAGCACACGAGGATGGGAGTGGGGTCCAGGAGCACCCCGGCGGGCTGAGCCGATCCCCTCGCCGGAAAGCCCGGCTCCAGTCTCTCCCATCCTCCCACTCGCGGCGAGGAAAAGCAGGAGGGGACGGTTCGGCTTGGTTCGGCCCGACCCGACACGGTCCGGCCACTGCCCGAGCGGCCGGTGAAGTAGAGACCGGCCTCGCTTCGCTCCCGTCGGGGTAGCCGTTGAGCAACCCCCGGCTTCGGTTTCGTTTGTCCGAGTAATTTTTCTCTCGCCCTAAAAGAGGCAGACAATATTGCCCATTCATCAGAAAGGCAGGAATTTGGTGATTCTGGTTGACTCCGAGTCGGGTAATGCACGGAGGAAAGCGAGCTGGATAAATGACTCGCTAGTGTAAATGAGTGCGGAGGGTGCAAAGCGCCTCGCGGAGAAGCGGGATTCTATAAACAGCAGCAGCATCTGGCAAAAGGGTAAAGAACTGCGCAGCTCTCACAGCTTTTCTAAAGCATCACGTTGATACTTCATACGTGCACAAGAGGGGAGAGAAATAGGTGTGATAGACGTGCGTGAACACCGGCTGTGCCAGCAGAGAGGAGCGGCCTCTGTCACATCCCTGCGCAAGTGCCTCTCCCCACAGGTTAAATGCTCCCTAGCTGTCTCCCAATAAGGGTTATATGCAATAAAATATATATAAATTAAAGTCTCTTCATTTTGATATAGAGATTCGGTTTTATATTATACGTTTCATATTTATTGGCACACATCCCTCTCCAAAGACATTTATTGGCACACATCCCGCTCCACAGACGAACATATTTTGGGTATATGAGCATAATTGTCAATATAACATATATTCGTAGAGCTATGCAGAGAATCTGAGAATTGTCAATCCGTCTGGCAATAAGAGAACTCGTCAGATATATGGTTGCATAAAAGATCGTGTACAGTTACAACAAGTCCCATGAAGAGAGTGAGTGCGGATCTGCACTGTTTCGCACAGAGATTCACAATTACAAGTTCCTGACTACGGAGCAAGAGAAAATTGCCAGGAGCTCGAGTGGTCCAGTCTGCCCACCTGGTGCCTGCGACTTCCTCCCACCAGGGTGCTGACGGTTTGGGATGCGGGAGATGGGGGAAAGGCATTTACTCAGGGCAATTAGAAAGCAAGTATTATTGGTGGGGGGAGAAAAAAAATGCCCATGAAAGAGTCTAACAAAGTAGAGAATCAGAAGCAGCTTGGCATGTAAGGTGTCACACTGGAAATGCTTCTACTTCAGATCTCAGAATTAATCGGGATGCAGCTGATGAGGAGTTATTCAGCAGCTGAGCTCTGGAAAACTGCATCCCTGCTTTCTTTATACATTTTATTATTTTTAATTGAATTGAAAAATTAGGAGTGTTTAGTGAAAAGAAATACACATTTCTTCTTCCAGCGGACTGGAAAGCTTAGATTTTATTTCCCCTCTTCTTATCTTTCCTTCCCTTCCCATTTTTCCTTTCTCCAAAGTTTGTGATGGAGGCCGCAGGGAAGGGGGCATTTGAGAAAGCCAGGAACTGAAGCACTTTTTTCGGAAGGGGCCGTTCTTCTTAGCCTTTCCCTCAGGATTCATGACTCCGTTTTCCACCGATGACCCCAGAGCCCTGGAAGCCAGCAGCCGGCGAGTTCTGCACCCTCCAATGACAGGCAGGGAAAAGGGACAGGTTTGGGCTCTTTCTGACAGTTTCCCTTCGTCGTGTCTTTAAACTTCTCCCTAGCAGGGTTGGGGAAATGCTTGTTTATCCGCTTACGAGTGGCTGTGGCGAGGGTGGTGGGTGTTCCCCCGTTACATGGACACTCGTCGATGACAAAACTTTCTTTAAAAACTTACGGGAAGCCCAAACTCCTGGTAACCAGAGGAAAGGTGGCAACTGTCAGAGATGCCCGTTACCAACAGTCCTCCGCCCCCTTCCCCGCTTCCAAAACAAATGTGATTATGCCTATTTCCAGGCTGGTCATCTCCTCTCTCCATTATTTTTAAGTGCAAATATTTAATTCTGTTGAACCAGAATCTCCATCCCCCAACTGGCTCGAAGGCAAAGCTGACAAGCTAAGCGGGTAGTGGAGAGGGAAAGCGACCGACACGAGTGGGAGAAGGCAACAGCAGACGCAGCTCTCTGGACCCACTAGCTGAGTGACACGGTTGTGTACACAGGAACTGCTGGGAAATCACCCCTCGAGAACGCTTCCTATCGATCGCCATGCGAAGAGCAGACGATCGCATCTTCCTGCGACGGCTGCGGTGTGTGATGGCGGAGTGGGTAGGGCGAGGGAGAAGGAGTTTTTGGGCCAATTTGTCAGGTATTAAAGGACTCTTCCTGGACTTTCAAAGCTCAGGGGTATTTCTCATCTCAACTCCAAACAGGAAAAAAAATGTAGTCAGCTATCTTTAATCATTGACTCGAGGGCACATTTCACATCATCTCTCAAATCTGCATTTTTTATGAAGTGGCCAAAACGTGTGCTGTGTGCCTAATTTTCTCTCCCTTATAGGCGTTAAGAAGAGTAATGAGAAATCGGCTGGAAATTAACTTGCTTCTGCCCCTGCAGCCTTCTCCCCTCATGAGAGACTGGAACTTTTATCCTCCTCGCACACACTTTTATATCAACTGGTTCAGAGCCCCGAGGCTGCCGGGGGTGGCGAGGCAGGCTGGGGGAGGCGGGGGGAAGCTGGCCGCAGCGGAGATAGGAGACAGACCTGCAAACTTCCCCTTTCTCTGCAGCTCCCAGACCATAACAGAGATTCTTGTCATGACAACAATGATTGCGTTCCCAGGATAAGGTGAAAGGCACACGAGTTACATCCTCTCCGGCTTTTACTCTTGCCGTTAGTATTCCTCTCCCAAACCTGCCCCAATCCCAGAAATACTCTGAAAACTCGGTGTCCCAGAGATCCGGGGGCCGGAGAGACAGTGGGTGTAGAAGAACATTTATTTCATGGGTTTTAATATACGGAAACGCATTATCATTGTTGTCATTATTTTTCCTCTTAACACTATTAAAGACTGGAATATTGGAGTTTTCCAACTAGGCTTGGAGTTTTCCACCGGCATAGAGGCAAAGTGCAAAAATAGGCTGTCTGGAAAGGGACAGCCACTTCCTTTCCTCAGTGCTCTGGACCTTGAGGTCTTGCTTTTGTTGTTTGCCTAGCAGTTTTTCAACTCTCGCCACTCTATCCCAGCTCGGACAGAGCTGCGGAGCCAGGCAGACTGGCCCTGCCGCCTCCCCGCTGCGAGCCGGCTTTTTCCCTCCTCACCCTGGGGAAGCCATGTCCAGGGGAAGAGCAGCTCCTTCCTCTTTCTCGCCGTGCCGGGAACTGTTGCTTTTGCCCGCGGATCCACACGGCTCCCGCTACCACCCCGCAGGACCCCCGGGCTACTGAGGGACGCCGGGGCAGGAGGCTCGGGAGCTGCCGTGTCCTCCCGGGTGTGAGGGCTGCGGCGCGGCAGGACGCGCCTGCTCCCTGTGCTTCCCACTGCTTCCCCTGCTTTCCCCTGAGACTCTCTGCTCCCAAGGACCCGCCTTGGAAATTGGAAGTGAACTTAAACAGAAAAGTGACGGGGAAATAATTCTTGCAGCTCAAAATAGCGTTAAGTTCAGATTTAGGAGCTCCATAAAACGCCAATGGAGAAACTGCCTTGGCGCGAGCTACCATTAATGTTTCTGGTTTCCTGTTCTAATTCTGATGCCTACCGTTTGAAGGTTCATAAAAGTCTCTACTCTTTAACACTTTTCTCTTTCCTCCTTTCTCCTTTCCTTTCCTTTCCCATTCCATCCTCTCTGTCCTGTAGACGTTTTTTCCCCACACTTTCTGTTTCCACTTTCTCGTATTTTCTGTGTTCTGCATCACAACTTTATCCCTAGTTTGCCTATCCATACGCTCAACTGTCATCCTCAAATTAAAAGTCTCCCTTTTTATCCAGTCCTATTCCCTCTAATATTAGTAAAAATCAAGGTCTGTTTCTCTGTTCATCCATCCATCCTGATTTCCATCCTCTCATTTGTTTCCATCCCTCTTTTATGCCACTCTTTCTTTGCACAGTAGTACAGGGCATGGTCTGTAACACTCAAGATTTTTGAGAGATCTTATTTTTCCCTTTCTTCAGTTTTGGCAGCCGCCTCCCGTCTGCGTGCCCTCTTCACATTCCTAATCCACGCAATTTGCCCCGCT
Source organism: Tricholaema leucomelas (assembly GCA_013400475.1). Classification (NCBI taxonomy): domain Eukaryota; kingdom Metazoa; phylum Chordata; class Aves; order Piciformes; family Lybiidae; genus Tricholaema lacrymosa; species Tricholaema leucomelas. The sequence goes on along the minus strand of WAAF01003684.1, from coordinate 212,568 downwards.
ACGTCCCGAGCCGCGGAGCAGCTCTCCGGGCCCTGGCAGACCAGGCCGCCCGGCTGCCGGTTCCACTCCTCGGGGTAGAAACTTGCGCTGAACTTCCTAGAAAAGGGACAACCAGTCACATCGACGTCTCTCAAAACCCCGGGATTGCGCTCTCGGCTACGAGTACACTCGGTACAGGGGGTGCGCCTGCTCGGACTGCGGAAGACTTCGACCGCTTCTGCCAACCGCCGTTTTCGGGTGGGGGGACCGGAAATCGGAAACCGTTTGGGAAGCGCTCTTCAAGCTGAGCCTCAACTACAGTGCAGCGAGGAGTTAAAACTCCTCGTCCCATTCCGAGGCCGAGGCCGGAACGCGTTGCCTGGCGCGCCCAGAGAGGGGACCAGAGCCGCCGATCTACACTGCCCCCTCTGGCGGGACGCGCAGACGCTCGCATGGACGGGCAACGGGAACAGACCGGGGGCGCCCTGTTTGGAGACGCCGGCTCTCCCAGGGACGGTGCCGAGGCACCCGCCTGCCTAACCCGCTTTTCCTCGCGCCACGGCGCGGCCCCGATCCCGGACGGCAATTCTACACCTAGACCGCGCACTAGTGTCTCCTGTCGCAGCTCCGCCGGCTCCCATCCGCCCGTGCCCCGAGCCAGCATCCCTGTTTCCCGACGGAGAGACCAGAAGGCAGTTGGAAGCCACTGAGGGTGCGTCTAGAGGGCAGTCGGCAGGGTTCCAGCCCACGGCAGTCTTAAAACACTGCCTCCTCAGGCACACCCACCCCACACCTCCGTTAATTCTCTTCCCACTCAACTGCTCTGCCACCAGCCCAGCCCCTGGAAGGGCAGTCTCTCCCCGTGCCAGCAGTGTCCCTCCGACTTTGGTAGCTCTAAGAGTTCCCACTCATCCCACAGCCTCTGCAGACAACTCCGAACTGGAGAGAAGGCCCTCTCTTTTCCCTGCTCCTCTTCCCCTACCCTACGTTCTTCCCAGCTTCACCATCACTGCCAAAAGGCACCAGGTGGCCAACCCAGCACTAACGCAAGTGAGTGGGACAGAGCAGCAGCGACATTTTCCCATCTCTGAAGTTGCCCCGAAACTCTCGGCAAAGAGCCGAGTCTGCCCGGGCGCGGCTTACAGGCCAGGTGGACCGCAGGGAGCGGCCTCCGAGTGCTGCAGTCCTCGGTCGCGGTCAAGCTTCACCTCTGCCCCTGAGTCTCCCTGGCAAGTTCCTCAACAGGTCCCCTCCTTAATATCTTTCCTGTCCTTCAGAGCCTACTCTGCCTCAGAGACAGGGAGAAGAGACTCCGGACAAAAGGAAAGCACCCTGTTTCTTTATGATGCTCTCAAGCTAAAGGAGCAAGTGGGGAGGATATCCTCCACCACTGCAAGCTCCCCGTCTCGCTGTTGTCTGCCCTATTACCTGTTGCAGCCACTTTGTTTCCGTCTATGGGGAAAGAATTTGCCTCCCTCTCGCATCCCACACCCTCAACTGCAGCTCATTCTTTAAAACATTCAGTCTCTCGTTCCCTCCTGAAAGGTAGAGGCAGCCGGAGCCCCGGGCCTGCCGCGAAGGAGCGGGGCATTCTTGAGGGCGTTATGAAGCACCACGCTCCCGCGGCCCGGGGGGAGCGGCGGCCGGGGCTCAGTGGGAGCGGGAAGAGCCCTTCTCCCTCTGCCTCCGCATTTCCCTGGGAACTTTCTATTCTGGAGTTAACTATTAACTGTATGAAAGCAGGCAATTTTCTTCGGAATGCGAACTATTTCCTTTATCCAGCAGATAGATGGGGTGATTGATTAATATGGAAATTGATATTAAAATATGGGTCGCAAGCAGGAACACTTCCCCTAAATTCACAGCCGCACAGCAGAACCGGCGTCCAGGGCCAAGCAAGGCACCGAGCTACTGCCGAGAGCTTTCCTGGTTCGTCAAGAAATGCCTGAGTTGTGAAAGACATGAGGATGCAGCTTTAACAGTTCGCGTGAATGCCGAGCCATACCGAGCGAAAAGGCACACCGAGGGGGCACAGCAGCTTTCTCAAGGGGGGAGAAGCGCCGGGAGTCCCGCAACAGGAGCTCGGAGGTGCTGAGATAATGCTTGGTGGTCACCTCGGGAGCAAAGGCGGGGGCAGAGGTCCCACACGCTGGCAGAGTCAGTGAGTAGGGAGCAGAGATTCACATATATGAAGATGATGTATAGCCAAATAGGTACCCTATGCCCACTTGTAAAATAAGCGTTTGCTGCAATGGGAAACCAGAAATTACATCAGGGAAGCCTGTAATTCTAGACTCGAGTTAGATAATACTTCAGCACGGCTTTGAGGTAGGAAGAGACCTGTGTCCATAAATGCACCCACGAGTCTTCCATCCTCCATCGTTCACACCTTTTTATTTACAGTAGCATTTGTGCTCTTTGGTTAAGGGTCGCAGTTTGACATCAACGAGAAATGTGATATCCCCGAAAGTCAGGAGAAGCCTAGTCCCCTGTTGTTCCGTTGCTGTTCTTCCTTGGCCAGTACTGTTCTAGTTAGCTTGCAGCTCTTTATTAAGAGAGAAGGACGCTCCAGGCAGCGACCCCCGCTCTGCCCGGTGGCGTTCAGCCCCACGCCGCCCCCAGCTTGGGTGGACGCTCAGGTGGTCCTGGCCCAGTTGCCCGGCCTGCCTGGTCGTCCCCTCGCCTTGCAAAGGTGCCTAGGACGGGCACCTGCTCCTCCCGGCTCTCTCGGCTCAGGCTTCTGGCGGTATTTTTCATGCTTATTTCCCCTTCTCTCTCTGCCGATTTTAATCGTTTTGTTTTGTTTTGTCTTTTTTTATTTTATTGTTTGTTGGTGTTTTGTTTTTTTTTTTTTTTTGGAGGGGGGGTGGTGTTTTTGGTCTGGTTTGGTTTTCTCTATTCTGGGGAGGGGGACTTTTTCAGCCTTCTTTGCTGCTTTTCCCTCTTTCCCGAGTTTGCCCCTCGTCTCTTCGCCCCCTTTTTCCCCTCCCCCGTCTCCCTGCCCCTCGCCCCCCCCGCCGCAGTTTGTTTGTCCCGGTGCCCGAACGATCATCGCGGTGTATGAAGTTCTAACTGGTTTGTGTCAGGCAGCTCTCTCTAAGCAGCCTGGCGTGACGGATTAAACATCAACTAGTTAAATAAAAATTAATATCAACTGCCTCCTAACTTCTAATGTCATGTTGTTTATAACTAATGAACTGATTAGGGGATAAACACATCAGGAAGACATTTCTGCTTCCCTGCTCTTTCAAGAGAGATTTGCAGAATTCAAAGTAAATCTCCTGGAGTCCCTCCTGGGTTTTTCCCACACCAGTCTGGGGAGGGAGGAGGAGGATTCCATGGGGTTTGTTGGGGTAAGGTCGGAGAAATCCAGTGCCTATGTGAGGGTTAGATGGACTTATTTACACATCTCTCCGTGGAAACATGTTTCAGAGAGTCAGGGGTGTGCGGCTGCGAGCGAGGCTGCGGCTGCAGCGAGGTGAGGAACTGCTCCAGACGGATCTGGAGGCTGCTTCAGATCTAGCTGGAGACGACGTCTGAGAAAAATACTCGCTGCTGCCATTATTGACTTCTGGTGTCCTATTTTAATATTTAAAATTAAACTTTTTTTCCTTGCTTGAAGCGACAATCGATGATTTTTAAGTGTTACGAAGGAAAGAGCGCTCCCTCCACCTTCTTTATTTTTACAATGATCCACTTGTCTGAGGCATGCTATTCGCCAGTCCTTGTTGTTAACATTTTCCTAAACACTTTAGAAAAAGAAACGCAAGCACAGACAAAATCCCCAACAGTCCTTCTTGGAGAGGTCCCAAGCTTTTAAATACTGTTTGCCCAGCACCGCCGGGTCTGACAAGACAATAATAACAGGGGAAGCTTTTTAAAACCAATTTAGCAAACGCAGAAATGTAATTTTAATGAAGAATCGATAGCAGGATGGTTCATTTTTCCTGGGACTCCTTGTTGGAGTTGAGAGAGACTTTCAATCAACGAGGAGATGGAAGAGGGGGGGTAGAAAGAGAGAAAGAAAAATATTCGCTCAGTGATGTCTTTAGCACTGGGGATTTTTCTTCTGGAGCTTTGTTTTATTTATTATTTATTTTCAGTCGCGAAGCCTTTACCAAAATGCAGCAGTAGAAGAAAATTAGAGACAAGTGGACAGATAAATGGATGGACGGATTGGTGGATGGGCAGCCAGAGAATCTTTCAGCAGCACAAAGTCAGACGCTCACAGGGGCAGATTTAACAGGATTGCCTTCCACTGTCTACGAAGTAAATGGCAAAATCCCTGTCCCCGTGCCCTGCCACCCTACTTGGGGGCTGCCGGGCCCACGAGTTGAGCACTGCCCGCTTGCGGGTGGGCTCGCCCCCCCACCGCTCCCTGCTTCGATCCCAGTCCCGGCGCGCCCCCTCCGTTCCCCGAGCTCACCGCCTCCCTTTTCAACTTAGAGGAAGTTCCTTCTCTGTCCCACGTCCCCCTCTCCCCGCCAGCCCCTCTCCGAGCACATTTTTATGGTAATAAGACAACAAATTAATCTGCTGTTGCAACAAGGCTTCACTACAGGTAGCCACTTTGCAGGAGGGGGGTAAGGGAAAGCAGATTCAAAGTCCAGGCGCTGGCCCCCTCACAGGACCCCCCAGCCCCTTTCGTCCCCGGATGCACCGCTCTGCTACACTGGAGCAGGTGAGTCTCTCTCTCTAGTCTTCTAAGCATCAGCGCTGCATTTGCTTTGATTGTTATTTATTTTCCCCTCCTTTTAGCCTGTCCCGGCTCAGTAGAGCGGCGTTTCTTTCTCTGCNTTTTTTTTTTTTTTTTTTTTTTTTTTAGGTATTGGTAGTGCTCTGGTGTGTGTGTGTGTTGTTATCTAAACCGTTTAGTTTTGGGTGGTTGCGCCTAGATCTCGAAAGTCAGCGGGGGAAAGCAAGACACCCAAGCGGGGAGGAGAGAAGCGAAGAAAAGGCCGCAGCGGATCTACTGGTTTGCAGCCGTCCCGGGGAGACGGGCCATTAGGCAGAGGAGCCATGGCTCAGAGCTCAGCGAGAGCAGGTAAGGGGAGGAGGGGGGCGCTGAATATTCAGCAGGGAGGGATGAGACCGTCACCCCAACTCCCTCCTTCGGCAAAAGGCAGGCTTGCCTCTGTTCTCCTCCACACACATCCTCCTTGCCTCGCCAGATTCCCCTCTAACACTTGCCACCTCACCTGCTAAATGTCCTCCTCTCCTAAGGAGTGGCCGCTCCAGCCCTTCTAGAAAGGCTGGGTTCGCACCATGTTTACCGCGAGAGCTTCGCAAGCTCTCCATTTAAGCGGGCCCTGCAGACGCGAGCGAGAGACAGACCCTGTCTTCTCCTGGCCCGGTCCGGCGGTCCCAGCCTCTCTGCCCCCGCGGCGCTGCCATGCAAGCCCCCGCCGCCCGCCCTCAGCCCTCGGCCTATTTTTACACTCTAGTTTTGGCGATTTGTGCCAGTCCTGGACTTCCCTCGCGTCCGTAGAAAGTTCAGGGCCTCCCCTAAACTCTTCCGCCACCGACTCTATCCCCACTCCGTGAAACTTCGCACGCTGTGGTGGGACTTTGGAGTCTAGACCTGCACTGTCCCCATCTCGAGGCTTTTCGCAGCCCAGCGCCTGTCCGATTTCCGCGGGGCCGGGGCGCGAAGCAGCTCCGCCCCAAGAGCGGAGCTGCGGCGGGCGGGGGCCGGGGCAGCATCGCCCCCGCGGGGGCTGGGGCGGGGGCCGCTAGCTCTGCGCCCTCTGAAACCTGCCCCGCCGGCGGTCGGGTCTCCGGATCGCCCCCCTCTCCCCGTCGTCAGTTTTATGATTTGCAAACAAAGCTTCAAACAAACCCCGCCGGGGAGGAGAGGCTTTTCTCGGCGCTGCCGCTCGCGGTAAAAGCACAATTACGTGGTTTGGTTCCCTCAGATTACGTTTATATAATAGAGATTTTAATGTAGGAATGTGTGTGTGGGGGGGGGAGAGGACTTAGAGGTTGAAAATGTAAACCTCGCCAACTGTCAGCATAGAGCCGCTCTGCTGTCCCGGATGCCAGGCGCTTGCTGGAGGGAAGGCTCAGAAAGAAAGACTCGGCGGGCGTTGAGAGCTGGGGCTGCCAGCTCCCGTTTTCTTTTGTCATTTTTGGTGGAGTCACAGGGCAAAATATCCCCCGTCTAGAGAGTGATCCAGGCGCTCAAACAGAGAAATGTGTACCGAAGGCAAATAAAACAACGGCCCTTCAGAAAACCGCATCTCTTTTCTGTCGATAGATTCCCACAAATAAATGTATGTACACCAGCTCAGTAACTCTAATATTAAATACGCTGTATGTGCATATATATGCGCGCATACACACACATATAAGTGCAAGCATCTATTTTCATAATCGAAACAAATCTATTTATATGCTGTATATTGTATAGAGATATGACAAGGAATAATTAAAACATAAATTAAAAATATAAAGCAATGAAAAAGGCTTCCTGAAATAAAAGCACATAGTGTCTTTTTTCCTGCTGTTCTGCACCAAAAATTTTCTAAATCGAAATTGGGGGGAAAAAATAAACAAACAAACAAAACCGAAAAAGTTTTCAACCCCTCTGTTCCTTTTCCCTTCTGTGTTTTTAAAGGATCTGCCGAAGTCCCTTTGCATCTGAGGTTTAAATAGGGAGATCAATAGAAAACAGTTGTAATGATCTAATTAATTATGGCAAAATTAAAAGCGAGTAGAAAATCAATCTCTGATGGTGTTGAAGATGGAATTAAATTGATAGTCCATCTGTTCACCTCCTAGACCGTATAAATATGCAACCCAAGGACGGAGCTAATGGGATCAAGCTGCCTGGGAGATTCTCTCTCAATCTCTCTCTTCTTTTTACTTCTTTCCCTTTCCGAAGTTCAGTCCTGCACGCCCAGGCTGCCCTTACTCCCACTCGCAGCCCTCTGTATACCCAGCGTTATTCCGCTTGCTGGAGACACGTTAAAGACGCTTGTGCCGAGCAACTCAAACCGACCGCAGCAGCCCGAAAATCTGAGGGTAAAAAGCCGTGTTGTTGTTGTTGTTGGGGGGGGGGGGGGGGGGGTGTTTCAAAAGGGGAAGCTGAGGAGAAAGCGTTCAATGACAGCGTGTTCGCTATCGTGCTGTTTTAAAATGAAACGGACAGGCTTGATGATGATGATGGTGGTGGTATGAAGTGTTGGAGGATGCTCTCCTTTCCTCTAAGCATCTTGTTACACCGGTAGGACTGTCAGAAAAGCCTGCCATTCTGTAGCCGGATTTCTGCAAAACACCGTCTGGGTGCTGGCAGGGAGAGGCGATACACTGTTTGGTTTGTGTTTTTTTTTGATCACTGCGAAACTCCAAGGGTAGACACCAAATGAGAGGACCTTGGTACCACCTCTCTGTCCCCACCGGGTCAGCGTTGCCCAGGAGACCACTGGGCAACCCTGTGCCGGGATGTCCTCGGGCTCCCTACGGCCACCCGCCTGCCCATCGCAGCCGTGTGCTCCTCAACTGCCATAAAGAGCCGCTTAAAAGAGAAGGAGAACTGCTGTCACTGCTAAATCAGAGAGACACCATGGAGTCCCTACATTTGCTCGTTAGAAAACCCCAAACATTAATAAAGAAATACCCTTTCACCCTCATATTCCCGTTGATTTGTAGGTGCGAAGCGCACGCCGGCCGCAGGGAGAGTAAAGACGATCTGTCAAGTTGGATGAGTTCCCCACCATACTGGCCCCCTTTTAATTGTGAAAAATGAAAGCTAGGTGCTACGGTTCCCCTGGAAAATAACCGAACAAAACGACGATGTTTATTGCCCGTGTTAGAGATGCGTGGGGTAGAACGGAGAGTGTGTGTGTGCGTGTGTGATTTAAATAAGTGAAGCCTAAATATAAATCAATTAGGATAAGGGGTCCCAGGCCCGGCTCCGACCGCGTGTGAACACCTCAATCACCTCCCGGTGTCTCTGGCACGCACGTGGGGCGGAAAAATAGGCCTTGTCCCACCAGGTTGTGTTAACTTCGCACTGCTAGGGCTGGAGAGACGCGGGGGGAGAGTCCCGCCGCGCAGCACCGGGCCGGGCCGAGGCCAGGCTCCGGGACTGGAGCCGCTCCCGGAGCCAAGAGCAGCGGAAGGGGGTGTGGGTGGGGGCCGGGCCGAGCGCTGCCTGCGGGGACGTCCCTGCCACCAAAGTTCGTCTTTCCCTCATACTTCCCCATCCGGGCAGAAAGAGTGCCCGAGGGGAGCAGCCCGCAGCAGCAATCGGATTTATTAATTGATGTATTGAAAAGAAGGATTGATTGACATCTTCTAATGGAAATTACAGCCCCGCTTTCCTGCTGCACGCTGCCCTCCCGGCTATTCCTTCATAAAGAAACCCTTGAGGCGAAAGGTAGATTTTCATTTAAAGTGCCCCAGTCCTCAATTTCATAGATTAGATATATTTTAAACACAGACACACATATTGCAAATTAGAAGCTAATTTAATTATAAATCAAAACTGGGCATAAATCTGCACTCACCACAAAGGATCCATTTAGCAGAATGCAACCACCTCCCCTAACCCTGGAAAACTGCCTTACAGAAACAACACTGTATGTACACTGCCAAAGTTATGGATTGTGCACAGTTCAAAGAGATCCACGGGAGATAATTTTTTTCCCCACGCTGGGGGAGGGGTAAAGCCCCGCGTGTCATAGTGACAGTTTCTGTTTCTCCTAGAGAAAGGAAGTCTTCGATAAATAAAAGTTTGCATAGATGTAGAAGGTTGTAATTCTGAACTTACAGGCTGTGAGGGAGTCGGAAGCGGCAGATTTTTGAAGTCCATCGGGTCAGGATCAACAAACACGCTCACACATACGCACACACATGCACACATCCCACAACACCCCCACCCCCCCACTCTAGAGCCGGGGTTAGTATTGATTGGTGACGTTTGGTTTGCAAACCTCAGAGAGGAGAGGAAGGAGGGAAAGGATCAGGGTGCGAGAGAGGAGAAGGAAGACAGGCAGCCAGGAAAGCGCTTCGCTGCTCAGAAGAGCTCTCTTTTTCCATCCCTCCATCCCGGATCCGCTCGTCCTCTCTCCTCGGCTGCGCGTTGTTGCCCCTTGCCCGCTCAGTTGCTCCCCGGCTCCGTTCATCTCCCGAGCCTGCCGAGCTGCGGCAGCCAGGGCAGGTGGAGAGGAAGATGTGCTGTCGGTTCACAGTTCAGTTCTTCCCCGCCCCCTCCACCTTTCAGTTCCTCTTTTTGAGTTAAAATTATCCCTTTCCATCCTTCCTTTAATCTATCCTTCTCTTCTTCCACCACGCTTAGAGATACCCCTTCTCTCAGCCCCTCCATTTCCAGCACACTCCATACTCCATCCCCCTGCCTCTCGGCTCTGTCTTCCTCATCAGATGCACTAAACTCCGAGGCCATTAACAGATGATGTTAAAGAGGAATGACTCTTCCTGCCACTCTTTTTAATTAGACGCCGAACTTGGGCTTTCGCAGCCCCCAGACAGAGAAGGGAAGGAGCGAACCCCTCTGTGCAACGACGACAGGCCGAGAAAGAACTGAAATCTCCCAGTTTCCCTCCTTTCTCGGGAAGAGGGGAGGAGGGAGAAAGTTTCCTCACCAATTTACAAGCAATTTCTCCTGAAGCCCTGCAGACCCCCGCCTATCCCGTGCTGCCTCAAGCACCGCTTCCCAAGCAGGACGCCCGAACCCGGCTGGGCAAGCCCCAGCCCTCACCTGCGGCTCTCGCACCGGGCGGAGGTGCCGCGCCAGATCCTTTGTTGGTGCATTTCCAGCCTTTGTTTAGCGCTGGAAACCAGCCTGCCTTCCCCAGCCGAGCTCCCGTTGCATTCCCCCGAACCGGAGAGCCGTCCGTGGCGAAAGGAAGCAGAGGCAGAGGAAGGGCTCTGAACGGGGAAGCGCTGCCAGAAATAAGACTGGGGCAACTTTCTCTGGGGAGGTGGATTTGTGTGTGTATAGAAATTGTCTGGGCTCATCTTGGCTACAAATAAATGAAAGAATGAAAGAATGGAAGGAAGGAAGGAAGGAAGGAAGGAAGGAAGGAAGGAAGGAAGGAAGGAAGGAAGACGGAAAGGGGGAGGAGAAAAAAGTGAACTGAAAACCATCATAAAGAAACAGAAAGAAGGGGAGAAGAAAGATAAAGAAGGAGAGGGGAAAGAAGACAGAAGGAGGAAGATGAATGGAAAAGAAGAAAGAAAGAAAGAAAGAAAGAGAGAAGGAAAGAAAGAGAGAGAGAAAGAGAGAGAGAAAGAGAGAGAGAGAAAGAGAGAGAGAGAAAGAGAGAGAGAGAAAGAGAGAGAGAGAAAGAGAGAGAGAGAAAGAGAGAAAGGAAGAGAGGAAGGAAGGAAGGAAGGAAGGAAGGCATATAGTCTCTAGGCATATCTATCACTTTGTCATGCCTGTGCGGAGAAGTCGTCTCCCAACTTCCCCTGCCGGTCCTTCCCGCTGAGGGAGCAGCCGCCCCTCTCCCCAGCAAGTCTCTTTGTGCGATCATTTTTGGAGATGTGAATCCCAGGCAGTCATTACCACACTTTGGCCCCTCTGACTGCTGGAATTACCCTTTCTGGGGACTGTAATGGGCAAGCCATAGGGTTTTTCGCTGATCCACAGCAGTTTTCGCTCCCTCCCCATTTTTATGGGTGTATTATAGTTAGGGGTTATATAAATGTTTTTGCATGTGATAACTGTAAATCCTAACATTTGCAAATGGCCCAGAGGCAAACTAACCTTGGACGGGCAGAGAGAGGGAGGGTCTCTCACTACTGCTGATTAAAAGGAGACTTTAATAAGCGTCTAATCCACTCATCGGGAGTTTTATGGAGGGATTAGAGAAGGACAAACAAAAAGACATCTATAGTGTAGGAGGAGGAGGCAGCAGAACAGGGGTCTTACACCTTTACCCCAGAGGCAGCCCAGGGCAAAGGGATGAGGCAGCTAGGCCTTGCCGGTGCCTAGCTTAATCATGAAGTGCCTAGGTCTTCCATCATGAGAGAGGCAGGAGGGTTTGCATCTGGGCCAGTTCTTTTGGGTTGGAAGAGCAGCATGGACTTCCCTGCCCTCACCCCTTGCCCCCACTTTGCTGCTCCGGTGCAAAGAAAGAACCAGGCACAGCAGAGGAGAGCTTGGGGACCCGGGGACAGGCAAAACCAAAGAGTGATAGCAGAGGCTCTGTGGTAAGCAAGTATGCTGGCCAGTGGAGGCCTCCTCACTGGGAGCCAGGTCCGGAGACCCTATCTGCAGCAAGGTCTCCCCCATCCCGGGGCCGGGTGCAAGACTTAGGAGCAGAAGGACTTAGGAGCAGGAGAAGGACCGAGGCCTTGGCCAGGCGCCAGAAGCCATGTGCCCACTTCCTGCCTACCTGCCAATGGAGAAAGGAGGCAAACCCGGCTGGTACGCGCCGAGACTGTCCTCATCCCCTTATGTTTGTGGCCCGGGAGGCTTGGAGATTCGCCCCAGCCCCGGCCGGCCCGGTGCGCTAAGAGGCGGCTTTGTTGTAGAAGTGTCTCTTCACATTGTTGGCTTTTTCTCCCCCTTCTCTCTCTCTTTTTTTTTTTTTTTTTTTTTTTTTTTTTTTTTTTTTTTTTTTCCCTCAATGAGGCTGCAAAAGGTCTCCGGCTTGTCTCGTTTTTGTGGCAAACGCTCTCTTGTAAAGAGGAGAGGTTAAAGTGTCGGTGACTGAATAAAGAGCAGCACACGTGGGCTATTACCATTCAGGGCAAACAAATGCAGAGAAGGGAAAAGCTAGCAGCAGGCTGGGCGAGGGGGAGTGCGGCCCCCCCGGCGCACACACGCACCCGCCCCACTGGCAGGGCCCGTCCGCCGGCCCCGGCATCCCCCAGACATGCAACCCACCCATGGCTCACAAAAGAGCGAGAGAAAGAGAGAGGGGGAGACATGAGGGGGTCTTAGATGGGAAAAAAAGAAAGTAGCTTTAGGGGGAATGTGCTGTCGAGTGTGAAATTGCAGCCCGTGGTGCTCCATATTGTACCAGAAGCTCTCCAAAAACTCATCCTCCAACGTGACCAGAGGTGCTTAGAGGGGGAGAGAGAGGGAGAGGAGCGGGGCTCAGAGACACAGGGGGAGGAGAAGGATGGGGGTCTTCTATTCGTTTCGTATTCTCTTTCTTATTAATCGTTCGTTTAAAACCTAATTTTGTGTTTATTTGTTAACCTCGGACACCAAGAGCAATCTTGGATCTTCTGAGCAGAGCAACTGGGGTGTGGGGGGAGAAGGGTGGGGAGGGGTAGCAGGGCCCTGCCTGCCTCTTCCTTACCCTTCCCGGCCCGGGGAAAACCTCCCAGACAGATTTGATCTCGCTCCCTCTTCTCCAGGCTGCTGCCGGGCACCCCGGCCCTGCTCCATTGCCCTACCCCCGTGCCAGGAAGATCAGATCCCTGTACATCTACAAAGAAGTAGTGACCCCTGGTCTAGACACCACTTTTCCCTGAGTACTATCTGGGGAGAGGCAGTGGAATGTCTCCTCAGGCCAGAAATTACCTTGTTCTTAAACAAAGCAGCTACTCCCTAGAAGTAGTTCGGGAAGGTTTTATCAAAGCCTTGAAGACCCCTTACACATCCTGACTCTTTTCCTTAAATGCTCACATCTTTGGGTGTTTGTTTGTTTGTTTGTTTTTCCTTCCCTTCCCCATAGTCAGAGATTTCACCCTCAACTTTCTCACGCGAGTTTAGATCAGTTGTCTCAGATCTGAAAAATACGAACTAGTGGTCAGCACAAATTTATCCTGTACGTGAGTAAATCTCGTGCTGGGGAGTATTAAGGGCAGAGCTAAAGCACCTCCAGACTACCAACATTTAGGCTATAAACGTTCACTCACTTGGCCAGGGGAGGAAGGCAGGCTGTGTGTAGAGTCGAGGAGTTAGTCCCACCTCGTTGTGGCATAAATATAAAACTTCTGCCCTGCAAAACATTGTCGCGCTGGCCTTAGGTCGCATTTAACTGGCTTCCACCGTAATCAGAGACAGCCCGTAAAGCACTGGGAGCCAAAGTTGGTGCAAGCGCTGGCTCTGAAGACAATGACATACCAAATTTGCCCCAGGCCTGGCTTCTTCCACCGCCCACCTCCGTGGTTCCCGGGCGGAGCGCCCGTCCGCGATGGCCGTGGAGGAGAAAATGCAACTGCTAGGAGCCCGCTTCCCGAGGACACGGCGAACTCGGCGAGTTGCGAAGCGGGGAAACAAAAAAGGACTTTGGAGGGGAGTCGACGGACACCTCGTCGTTATGTGTATTGGAGCCGGGGATGGGAAATAGGATCAATAGAGAAGATTTCGGCTTGATCAGCTGAAGAAACCAGTTAATGAAGCAGGTCGAGAGATAACTATCGCTGTAACTCCCCCCAAAAGTTTATTTTTCTTGAAATTTCCGCAGAGAGGCGGACGCCTCTTTTGAAGTGTAAATATTTCTAGCTTGGGGAGGTGGGCTAGCGAAGAAAGAGATCCTCAGATTCTCTTTGAGAAACAGTAAAAGAAGAAGAAAAATAAGGAAGGGAGAGGAGAGGAGAGGAGAGGAGAGGAGAGGGGAGAGGTCTTTGCTCACTGTCCCCTTCCCCCACTACATTTCGGGCACAACCAGATCACAGGCCTCTTCCCAACCCCATGGCTTCACAAACATCTCCCCAAATTATTCCCATTTCATCAGTCCTGGGTGCTTGTGCTTTTTCCCTTCCCTTCCCTTCCCTTCCCTTTCCTTTCTTTTCCCCTTCCCCTTCCCATTCCTCTTCCTGTTCCTTCTTGCAATACCAGCCTCAAGGGTACTTCTCAAGTGTTGTGTTCCTGCCTTTTTCCTCACTGAAATGAGGAAACAGCAATGTGCAGTGAGGAAATTACAGCAAAACACATGTCCAAGTGGAAATTTGAGGTCTGCTGGCTTCCCCCGTCCTATCATCAAGCTGTTACCTCCTCACCATACAATCAACAGTTAACAAAGGCCCAGAGCACCTCTGTGAGAGACAAAATGAACTCCCCAAGTCTTAATGATGGCATAGAGTTGGAGATGACCAGAAGATTCTCTGAAAACAGAGGCCGTGGAGATGGAGCAATTAGGTAGGGCACGTACAATGCCACAGTATGTACACTTCTCCCTGGCGTTGCTGGGTCTCCTGCCCTCCCCTCCCAGCCTCTTCCATCGGGCTTGGCTGTATGTCTGAGCCCGGCCCGAGGGCTGTGGGGCAATGGGGGTTGCTTGGAGCGGAGGAGAAGAATGGAAGGGAACCTGCTTGCAGGAGAGAAGTGTCCTAGACCTCTTGGCTAAGGAACAGCGAGGAAGGGACTAACAGCAGCGGCGATCGGCACGCTCCCAGCCCTGCCACCGACGGGAGTTGCTGTTGTTCAGAAAGACTGAATAACCTCAGGGCCCCTGCCGGCAGGTGGGTGCTTGGGGCCGGGGATAGTGGCCGGACCGGCACCACCACCGCCCCGGCTACAAGCCGACCAGAGGGCGCCATCTAGGGGCCACGACGGGGAGAGCCGCCGCCCCGCACTTGCACCCGTGCGCCCCCTCCGCCCCTGAGCGCGGAGCAGCCCCCCACCGGCTACGGGCCCCGCTGCCCAACAGGGAGCGGCCGATGAGGGAGCTGGTAGCTGGGCGCGGCTGGACGATACTGCGACCGGGAGGTGGTGAAGGGGGCACTCCCGGCCAGGCGGCGGGGCTGCCAGCGGGGCACAGCGCTTTCGCCAGTGTGTCCACGAGGAGTTCCCCGAGCGGGTAGCAGGGGCTCCTGCTCCAGACCGGCAGCAACTAGAAGCCTTAACCGGGCAGCTGAGCCCCTCCTCCGGTGGGACATTCACCTGCGCGTAGGGTCTGCCAGGGGCTGCCACTCGCCTTTCAGCTGCGCCCGCCTTGTCACCCCGGGGCGCAAAGCCGGGAGCCGTTCGCTGCCCAGTTTCACGTGTAACCCTCGGTGGTGTTAAACAAAATAGGTTTGGTTTGGTGATGGGTTTGTTTTTTGGTGTGTGTGGGAGGGGGTTGTTCTTGTTATTTGGTGGTGTTTTTTCCCCCCCCCCCAAATCATTCTTTTTGCACACAAGGGAAAGAGAGAGAGAGGAGTGGAGGGAGAGAAAGATAAAACATCAGCTGAAGTGCCAAAATGATTTATGAGACAGTGAAAAATATTTCATAAAGATCTCTCAGAGATTCTTTACTTAAACGTGTTAGAAAACAAAGGTGCTGTTCCATGACAGAGAAGCAGAAGGATGGGGAAGAATGAAAGTGGAAAAGAGAAGAAAGTATATTTCAGGTGATGATCAATTCGCAGTTTGAAAATCAAAACCGAGCTCTCAGCAATTTCTATCTTGTCTCTTTACCCCTGGGTATTACCCTAAAAAGGCGTTTCTCTCTTGCTTCCCAAAGCCATGTCTATTTTAACCATAGATTTGATTTATTTGTAAAATATTTTTTACACCCCACTCTAGTATTTAGAAAAGAAAAAAGAAGCAGAGAAAGTGAGAGACTGGATTTCCTATTATTTCCCCAAATGCACGTGAGAGGAAACTTTGCAGTGACTGAAATGGGCCCAACCTATTGGCTCAAAGGGGTGCAAGAAGCGAGCTCTTCCTTGCTTTCATTCTCGCTTTCTTTCTGTCTCCTTTCTCTCCCTTTGTCCCTCTCGCTTCTATTTATTTTTCTTCCTTTTTCTTCTTCATGTCTGTCTTGAGATTTCCCCTGTCTGCATCGCTCCCCTTTTCCCTTTCTTTTTTCCCTCTCTCTCACCTCCTTTCTCCTTTTCTTTCTCCATCTCTCTTTCATTCCCATCTGCACACCGCCGAATTCCTGATGTGTATCGAAACCCCCCTTTCCGTTTCACCTCGAGTAAAGCCTCCGGTAAAAAAGAGCGGGGCGTGAGAAGGGAGATGAAACTACCAAGACGTGTGTGCGTGCGCCTGTGCGTGTGTTAAATAAGGGAGTTAAAGACCCAGAGCCGCGAGTGACAACAAAGCGGGGCTCGCGTCCCTCCCCGCGGGTCGGACAGGGGCCGCCGCCCTGCACACGCGTGGCCGGGGGCGCCCCGGGGCTCCCCCGTCTCCAGGTCCCGCAAGCTGCGGCCCCCCCGCGCGGAGTGCGGCCGGCCCGACCCTCCTCTCCTGTCCTCTTCTTTGCTCTCCTCTCCTCTCTCCTCTCTCCTCTCTCCTCTCTCCTCTCCCCTCTCCTCTCTCCTCTCCTGGCCGCGCTCGGCTCGGCGCGCTGGCGAATCAGAGAGTGTCGGAATCTATTGCCTTTGTCTGACAAGTCATCCATCTCCGGGGAGGCGGGCGGGGGGCTGAGGGCGCTGCGGCTTTTAGAGAGACACACACCGGGAGCGGAGGCTCCAGTCTCCGGCCCCGGCTCTTCGCAAGCACTTCCCACCTCGGCCGAAAGTCCGCCGGGCGCCGGATCGTCCGCCCGGCCGAGACGAGGGGGCGCGCCCGCCGCTCGCAGCTTTCCCAGGAATTGCTACTCTGCTTTGAACTTAAATGAACTAGCCCCGGACCGCGGAAGGAGGAGGAGGAGAGAGCCTGCCGCCGCCGGGCCGCCGGCCGCACCTTGCTCCGGCACCCCCCTCCTCGCCGCCGGGGATGCTCTGAGCCCTCCTAGCCATGACACCCATTTGCCCCCCGGCGCCGCCAGCCCCTCGCTCCCACGGACTCTGCTGACTCCATCGGCCCCGCCGTCCCGGCCCCCAGAGCCGGTGCAGCCCTCCAGCCCCCCGGAAAGTACTTCGCTCCCTGCTCGGCCGGGCAGGAGGGCCAGCGCATCTCGCCACTCTTCTCCTTTCCTCTCCTTGTGTGTTGTTGTTTTTTGGGTTTTTTGGTTTTTGTTTTTTGTGTTGTTGGGAGTTTTTTTGCCTTTTTTATTTTTCTCCCCTGAGTCTTGAAGTTGAGTTTTAGAGGCGACACGGCGGCTTCAGCCGATTTCTTCCCCTTCCTTTGCCTCCCCATGGATATGCACTGCAAGGCAGATCCCTTCTCAGCAATGCACCGTGAGTACTGGAGCCCGGCTCCTTCCGCTTCTCTTCCTCTTTCTCATCCCTCCATTCCTCCTTCCCCAAACATTCTTCCTCACCTGATCTACCTCCAGGTCCATCCTTTCTCTGCCAGCCTTTCCTCCCCTAGCCAAAACAGGGCTCAGACTGGTGTCCAGGAGGCAGGATGGGGACATGGCCGGCCCCAGCGGCACAGTGAGGGTCCCGGGCAGCCCCGGGCCCAGTGGGAACATAGCTCTGTGCCGGCAGCGGGGCGAGGGCCAGGACCCACAGCCGGGGAGCAGAGGGCTGTATGTGACTGTGTCTGTGCTGCGTGCTCTGCGTATGAGAAAGGAAACATCGCCCGAAGCAGACCTTCTCTGAAAGGCACTTGCCCCACTGCCCATCATACAACACGAGTTTATTCCGACTCGTGTCAGCTCCCGGGCCCTCTTACCGTCCCTGTCTCACCGGGTCAGGGCTTCTCACCACCTTGCGTGACTCTGAACCCCCATTTCCCCCCCTCTTCCCGATGTGATGCTGTCTGCTTTGATTTCGGATTTCAGTGTCAGAAAGGGGAGACGCCAGTTTCAAATTAATGGCGGGTTGGTCGGTGGCTCTCCTGTGCTTTGGTTTGGTTTGGCGAAAGGCTGGACTGCGGGGAAAATAGGACAATTATATGGCTGGGAGATTTGGCAGCTTCGGAGGCTCCCAGGAATTTCCTGGTTTATTTACTAGATCTCCAGTGTGCATTTTTAATGCATTCCCAGACAGAGGAAGGTGCATTATTGATACATTTTCACTTAAAATAATCTTTCTATAAGAGCGCGATTAAGGAAAGCGAAAAGACCCCTTTACCAGGGACTGTAACAAGGAATCTTCAGGAATTTTAATTTCACCGCACGTGAAAAAGAATTCCGTGCTTTAAATAAAAAAAAGCCAACAAAACAAAAAACAAAAAACAAAAAAAACCCAAAAAAACAAATAGAAAGCCGAGATTGAGAGCATCTTGAGTCAGGAAATGAATAATTAAGAGCAATTTGTAACTTCTGACACCGAAACTTTTGAAGACACGCCCTGCCCGCTGCATAAAACCAAACCAAAAAGATATAAAATGGAAATGATTGAAGTTTAAACACCCCGATTTTGCCGTGAGAAGACAGCCGCAGACAGAAACCCACGATCAGATCCCCAAACGTAGACGTAGGTCTTCCTGTTTCCAAATTAATGATTTCCAGGATACATTGCTTAAAATTTAATTTTGGATTTAATTTGAATTTAATTTTGGAAGACCTTTAGCAGACAACAGTCCGCGCGTTAGACACTATTTTCACTTTTCGGCAGCGCGACCTGCTTCCAGAGGTGGCTGCAGCAGTTCTGCCTCCGGTACGATTTGAAACACGTTGCAGCCGAGGGAGGCATCGCGTTGTTTTAAAAACGCCAGTGAGATTCGTAAACAATTTTGGCTTCCAATTCGAAATTAACAAACAAAACCCGCCAATCCAATAAACAAAGAAACAAACAAAACCACACACCCCCGCCCCCCTCAACATTTGTATTGCCCCATAAAATGTATTTCCATAGTTTCAGACCCAGATATTACTAAGCAATTACAAAGGGAATGGGAGCAAGCTCCTGACGCAGGGACAGCCAAGCGCAGTCGGTAGCAAAGCGGTACTATTGATCGATGTATAAACAGAGGCTGGCACTTATATGCAGATAAACACACGTAAAAATCTTACTGCTCTGAAATAACCTTAGAAAACCACGGGACAGAGCAAAACAAACTCGTGAGAAAAATATCCCGGCTGAAATAATTTGAATTATTAATTTTTAATCTTTTTTGCATCTGTTGCCTTTTAATACATTGTAATGCGAGTTATAAAAGGTGCTTTGAATTATTTATCATTGGAGTTGCCGCAGAAATTGCTGTCCTGTAACTTTAGAGGCAACATGTGCAGAAGGGGTTCTGAGCAACATATACCTGCAGGTTTTAGTGAAGGAAGATAAGTATTACCCTCCCCCTCTGAACCCCTAAATATGTTTCAAGAAAGACTAACAAAAGAATGCCACAAATAACCCTGGCTCATCAGGGAAGGGATGGGGAAGGCAGTCGGCGCCCTGGCCGAGGTGGCTGGGAGGGGACGCGTGGAGGTGTTACTGACGGGGTGGGGGAGATGGAAAAAACTCTATTTGTGCGAAAAGACTTGGATCGATCGCAGGGCAATGAGAGTTTCCACTAAGTTCAGAGCCAATAAGTCAGTGTCAGAAGCAGGGGAGGGAAAAAAACCTCAGCGAAAATACAAACAGATCATTTTTCAGAAAACTGCAAAACAAACTAAGATCTCCTGGCGAAGAAGATACAGAAGGTTAGGGCTGTGTGAAAGGAAAGCTTTAATACAGAGTGAACTCCACAGCTATATCAGCTGGATGTTCTGGAGATAGAGACACGCAGGCAGCACTGCTCCGGCAGTGCGCATCTCCCTACACGGCCGGGCGCAGCCCAACTGCTCCAGCGCGGAAACCCCAGGTGCCAGAGGCTCGCCACTGCATGTCTTAGTTCCCAAATCAGAGATGTCCCTTTACTCCCGTCACTCCGTTCTTCCTGCCCACGCTCAGCAGGTGCATACTGATTTTTCCTTCCCCCAGTTATTTCTCCAAATGCAGAAAGACGTATCGGAAAAAGACAACCGTAGCAGTCCTATCTGAGAGAGCACAGGAGTTGCCTGGAAAGAGTGGAACGGAGGAAAATGGAGCATTCTATATTCTTTCTAAGTTAGATCTGTAGGGGAAAAAATAATTAAAAATAGATGGAACCGTGTGAGTCTGTCAGATATGTACACATATTTTTTTAACGAGAGATTTTTTGCTTTAAAGATTGAAAACTGAGGAGTGTCTTTCTGTAAATGAAAACTGGCTGCAGACCACACAGTATTTTTTTTTTTCTCTTTCCACNCCCCCCCCCCGAATCCTTTCAACTCCCAATCGAAAATAACGGGAGAGAATCCGTTGCATGGGGCATACACCACGGGTGAAGGAGGGCGGGGTTCTCTAGTAACTGTAATTGACAATGAGATAGAAAATCGTGGGAAGAAAATTAAAGGCGAGGTGGAAAACCCAAGAGAAGAGAGAAGGGGCACTGCGGCAGGGTTCATCCGGAGCGGCTAAGCCCCTGAGCCCCGGAGTCTGGAAAAGCATCTCTCCCCAACTCCTGGGAGAGGAGATGGCGCGGGCACTTGCCTCCATCCTGGCCTTGACGAGTCGCCGCTTCGGCGTCCCGGGCCGTGG
Source organism: Tricholaema leucomelas (assembly GCA_013400475.1). Classification (NCBI taxonomy): domain Eukaryota; kingdom Metazoa; phylum Chordata; class Aves; order Piciformes; family Lybiidae; genus Tricholaema lacrymosa; species Tricholaema leucomelas. Next base: position 192,342 of record WAAF01003684.1, on the reverse strand, counting down.
GGAGAGAAGTGCTAAAGACCCCGCGCGGAGATGCGGCATTGGGGGGACAGTCTCGGCTAGCCCCGTCGGGAAAATACCTCTGTCTTCTCTTTCCTTCACTTCTTTCCTCCTGTCTTCTTTCTCTCTCTGTCTTCTTTTACCCTTTCGTGTGCTTTCTTTCTTTCTTTCTTTCTTTCTTTCTTTCTTTCTTTCTTTCTTTCTTTCTTTCTTTCTTTCTTTCTTTCTTTCTTTCTTTTCTTTCTTTTCTTTCTTCCTTTCTGCCTTTCTCTTTCTTTCTCTCTTTCTCTTTCTTTCTCCCTTTCCTTTCCTTCTATCTTGTCTCTTCTCTCTCGATGTTTTTTAATCTTCCTTTCTCTCTTCCTCCCCTTTACTCTCTCTCTCCTCCAACGTTTTGTTCCCCCCCTCACCCCCCTACATCATCTCCATCCGTCTGTAGTCACTGGAGATTTTACAGTATGAATGGCGAAGAATCCACAACTAACGGTGTGTTTCTTGTGTGCGTGGGTTGTTGTGTTTGGTTTTGTTTTTTTTTTTTTTATTTCTCTTTCCCCAGCAGGGCACGGGGGTGTGAACCAGCTCGGGGGGGTGTTTGTGAACGGCAGGCCCCTACCTGACGTGGTGAGACAAAGGATAGTGGAGCTGGCTCACCAAGGGGTGCGACCCTGTGACATTTCCAGGCAGCTGCGGGTCAGCCACGGTTGTGTCAGCAAGATCCTGGGCAGGTAAGGAAAGAGGCAGCTCCTTCCCCTTCCCTGGGATAGCAACTGAGCACCTCTTACCCGCGCCGGGGTGACCTTCCGCCCTTCCCGCGATTCCGGGCTTTCCCTGCCACCCCCTCGAACGGCCCCGGCACCTCTGCGCCGCGGGAGTCCGCGGTTGAGCAGGGCCTCCGCCTCCAGCCGGCGAGGACGTGCTGCCACCCTTCTATTCCCCCCCTCCTCGTGATGTTTGGAAACTCCTGGGAAGGCAAACAATTTGCGAGGAGTGGGCGGGCAGGCGGGAAAGAGAAGGGACGGGCGGAGAAAACCCGAAAGAACGAGAGCGAGAGAAAAACCCCACCAAAATCAACAAAACCCACCACCACAACTCTCAACAATCGTGAGCGGCTTTAGTAAATAAGCAAACAACAGGGCAAATAAATAAATAAACACATGCCCGAGGTAACCGATCGCCGCGAAATGTGATGTCAACCTCCGGAGGCAATCCGGGGGGGCTCGGGGCCTTTAGGCCCGGAGAGCTGGGTAGCAGTGACGGCAGAGCCGAGCGCCTTGTGCATGCGGTATGCCCGCTGCCGTGCCCTCTGCGAGGGACGGGTCTCATGGTCATCGGGGAGAGGGGCTGGAGCCGCCCTCAATGAGCACCCACTGCCGAGGGACCCGGAGTAAATGAGCCGAGCTCCCGCGCCCCCAGCCCCGCCAGCACTCCCGAGCCGGGGTCGTGGTGGGTGAGTCTGACACTGCCCGCTCCGTGCGCCCTCTCCCCGACTGCCTGGCCGGCCACATCGAGGCAAGGGTTTGTTTTTGCTTCCCGATCACCGGGGCTGAACCGAATGTGTTAGTATAAGGAAGGCGGGGGAGGGGGCAGCGGCGTAGTGCCCCTCGCTTCTCACACATTAAAACAAAACAACAACAAAAACCAAACAAACAAAGCTGGGGTGGGGAAGGAGAACGGGACCGAGCCCTGGAGAGAAGGGGCTGCCCCAGCCCCAGCCGGGCCGGCGCCCTGCCAAGCTGCGCCATGCAGGGCCCGAGCTGCCGCGGCCCGAGCCCGCACACCGGCAGGCCGCAGCTGAGGTGGGACGAGGGGCCGGGGTCCGAGAGGCGTTCCGAGCGGCAGCCGGGCACCGGGAGGTCGGGTATGGCGGGACTCCTCTGGGCGCGGCAGGTCAATGAGCGTCCTTTGTGCAGGTATTACGAGACTGGGAGCATCAAGCCCGGCGTTATTGGCGGCTCCAAACCCAAAGTGGCGACCCCCAAAGTAGTGGATAAAATCGCCGAGTACAAAAGACAAAACCCGACAATGTTCGCCTGGGAGATCCGCGACAGGCTACTGGCCGAGGGTATCTGCGACAATGACACAGTCCCCAGCGTCTCCTCCATAAACAGGTAAGTGCAGCGCCGCAACACTGCTCGTGGCCCAGTCGCCTCTTTACGGCCCCATAAAACCCTCTCAACAGTGCGGACGTCCCGATCCTTCCTCGGTCAGGTTAGATCCAGCCCGCTCCAGCCATCCACCCATAGCCGGACCCCTGCGCACGGACCGCCAGCCCTCGGTCCCAGCCCAGCCGGCGCTCCCTGCACTCGCCGTGACCTCCGAGCTCAGTCCCTGGCAGTGGGGCCGGAGCTGGCTGCCCACCCACCCCAGAGCGAGGAGTAGATCTGCCCCGGGGGTCGCTGCCGTACGCTGCGGGGCTGCAGCCTGTGCCGGCCACTTGGCCTGGGGCGGGCACCGCTGCTGCAGGGTCAGATGAGCGGCAAGGTTTGGTGGGTGCTGGGGCTGGCCGGATTACAGGCGACGAAGCCAGGTTTTCCCCACTCCCTCCAACACCGCTCCCAAGGTGTAAATGACTGCCAACCTTGCCAGGATATGAAGGCTCTGAGCCGAAAAGCTACTGCTCCCTTTGCCAAGCCGGGCTTGCAGCCTCCAGCAGCTGTGCGCTGGAGAAAGGCTTCCCTTGCACCCACTCCCCCGGTTCACTCCTCAACGCTAGCCCAAGGGACGGCTGAACTTGTAAAGCGGTGCCTTCCCTGGCTGGGCAGCGCTGCTGACTGAGGCTTCTGCGCTGATCCTGCTCTGGCTGCGGAGCACCGGGACCGGTTCACGCCAGCGGACGAATGTCCCCCATTTCCGCCCCCAGCTTCTAAGGGTGCGACTTTTATTGATGGAGGGACTCAGATTTGGTTTCAAGTTTGAGGTGACAAAAATAATCGTCCGACGGGGGAGGGGGGGAAGGAAAGAAAAGAAAGAAAGAAAGAAAGAAAGAAAGAAAGAAAGAAAGAAAGAAAGAAAGAAAGAAAGAAAGAAAGGAAAGATGCAGGAGAAAAGAAGCCAGTGGTAGATGTAATCAAACAGTAACACTGCAGAACATACAGCCTGTTCCCATGCCTGCATGTTCAAATGCGACATACATTAAGGCTTCACACTTTGGCAGCACACAATACTCTTAGTGCACAGTAAAAGTAATTATGCGGTGTAATGTATGTAGAGGTACTATGACAATGCCTACAGAAACAGTAACACAGTTACATACATAGGCATGAAATACCTCACAGAAGGATTAAGAATGTGGTACATTTCCCACACAATCCCAAACATACAGTGCTCCCCACACAATTAAATGTATATAGTATATATATGTACAGGCTTTTGTAGTGTCTACATAGGTAACAAACACACAAGTCAGTATATTTGCCCTTTTGATGTATTACAAGTTCATTCCGATTTTTTTTCAACCCAGTGTATTTATAGCAAGGGAAGCAAAAAATAAATATCAGGGAAAACATGGTGGTATGTTTTTGGCTTGCACTTTTCATGGCAGATTTATCAAAATATGTCTAATATTTCAGACTGTGTATTTCTAATCTGGCATCCTATATAAATGGGTTTTAATATTTTGCAAATGATATGGAATTATCCCAAATCATCTTGAAAACAGCAGGTAGAATTAGCTGGTGGAATGTACCTTGGCTAAGAAAGATTCCCTCAGACACACTGTCTCTGTAATATACTGCTAGGCTACTGTAGGAAATTATCCCTGTGTGTGCCATCTGTATTAAAATGGTTATTAAGTTATGAACAGGGTAACATAATACTGATCGGCTAATTATACACCCTCCTAAAAAAACCTCCAGGTCTCTGTTACTCTCTCAGTCAGGTATTGAAATAATAACAGTTTGACATTCAGACACCTTACAAAGGCAGCTGTGGAAGGACAGCCAGCTATTCCTGGGAGGAATTAAGCTGGTGGTACAGAAGTCCAGAGGAATGGCTCAGGGCTGTTCAGAGGAATTGCATGTATGGACCCGACACACATATGTGTACTTCAGTCAGTACAAGGGACATTTTTTTCCATAAGTTAATGAAGTCTCATCCTTGTGCCTGCGGGACTCAGTGCCTCATCCCTGGGTTACAATGTCCCAGGCAGAAGTTCTAAGAGCCAGGTTGTGCTTCCACCTTAGCTACTAGTTTGTGGCAGGGATTTGTACCTCAGTTTCCCCACCTTGGAAATGGAAACTGAGCCATCTCAGAAATAAGCGGGAGCAGATGTCAGTTAAACTGTGCTTGTAAAAATGCTTTGAGAAGGACAAGTACTCAGTAGCTGCAATGTGCTATTCTATTAGAGGGGCTCAGCTGTGACCCACTATGTTTGACTCATACTGCGATGACATTTGAGTGCGTACTCACCAAGGCACAAGAGCATTTTGACTCCGTATTAAACTATGATTAAGTTTTTTCCTTAACCCTTCCAAAAATTCAGTCCCAGCTTCCCACTGTTCTCCTTTGTATGAGACTCACCAAGATTCACATCTATGCCCATCACAGCATAGGTCACAAAATTTGCAAGTCTGTGCTAGGCAAGAACAGCACAGCAAACTGGGGGAAAAAAATGCAGTGAAATAGTAAGTATATAAGGGCCCAATCCTGGTGCCATGGAGAGTAGCGTGAGCTTCATGACTCCAGGACTTTTGTGACTCCAGCTCACAAAACTCACCAAAATATGGCACTAAGTTCACAATCAAAATATACATTTTTGTCTCTATCATTGTCAAAATACACATATAGAATTTGGCCAATCCTTTGTAAAAGCACATCCCTTATCTGTGGTGTGATCACCAGTTGGAGTTAATCTAACACTCCAAGTCTCTGAGCAGTTTCAGGTAGATGGAAATTAAAAAAAAAACAACCTCCTAGAAATATCTGTCTTAGTTTTACAAAATATGAACTTTACAAAGCAAAATCTGCATTGGCCCAGTGTCCAGAACTGTTAGAGCTATATCCATGACTGGTTTAACATTTTGAGACTATAAGCAACACATTTACATAAACAGAACTTACTTATGTCCCTAAATAGATTGTGAATACTGTACTTCAAAATGGAGATCTCCTTGTATATGGTAAAAAGTCTCCTTTTGGTTATTGTAAGGTTTTCTGAAAATTTATTAATTATGTTTTGTTTTCTTTCTTTCCGAGGATTAGTCTAACATTAATGAAGGTTTTTTTTTAGGTGAGAGACTATAAAACAACTCAGTTTCAGTTCCATTTTCAAAGTCTCCCTAAAATATTTTTTAAATCTATTTTTCCATTAGTTGTTTTTTGAGATACATAAATTCTATATTCCTGCCTTGCACTGATCTGTCAGGGTCCAGACAGTACTGACATCAGGATGTATCTACGATTATACTGGCATGCAGTTTAGTATTGAGATTTATCAGAAACTTGTTCATACCAAACTTGGGCAGATAAAGGCTAGTTACAAACTCTGGTAAAAAATATGAATTAACTCCTCTGTCCAGATTCAGGAAAAAAATTAAACCTGTTCTGTAGTAGTTTTCCTTTAATTATAGCAAAAAAAGCCTAGAGAGTATACTAGTTAATAAGCAAAGTGCAACAGAAGTGAAAGGATCAAGCAGAGCAGTTATCTCTGCAGCAGGAGCTTTCCTGTTCCCACTTCATATATTAGGCACTATACAGTATGAACCTATTGTGTATGTATAGGTACACATGCACAATATATACATACATATATATACACACATGCATATATGTAAACACACACAGGTACACATCGCAAGTGACAGAAGCTCTTAGTTCTCTAGTAAGCAATTCTTACTTTTACTCTGCTAAGCAATTCTTACTTTAAATCACTCGAGCACCTCGCTTCTTGAGGCCCAAACTTTTCCATCTATTGCATGTCTATAAATGACTTATCTCTGGCCGCTTCAGGTCAAAGTATTTCAACTGTATGAGCTTGGAAGCAGACACTGATGAGAATTTTTTCTTTGCTTTGTGGCACATACAGTTAGTCTAAGAATGCAAGTTGCATGAGATAATAATCGCTCCAGAAAAATCTTTTGAATTAGTGTACTTTAATAGGAACAGGATGGTTCGCAACACGGAAATATGTTCATGATTATGTAGCAAGTGATGCAATGGACATTGCAGTTTAAGCATTATTTCCTGCTTCTTTTAAATTAATCAATTCCTTACAGCTCCAGAATGGCAAAACACACCCTACCCTCCACATTTGTCTGTCTATCCCAGCTGTCTTCTGGCTGCGTTCAGTACTGGGGACTCCAAGCTAGTCTTTACCTAAGTAGAGCTGAAACCAAGGTGTTACAAAGTTCAGTGAGCCTTCCAGATACACTGAGTTCCTGAGAGTGGATCTAGCTGACACCCCATGGCAGGGAACAGAGTTCAGATATATTACCTCAGTCAAGATGTTAGATGTTTTTTTATTCTTCTCTTAATGTTAATTTCTAGTGTTAAGCACTTGGTTTCCCAATTCATTATATTGGAAAATGATTCTTATTTAAAGTGTGCAATAATGCTGTGCTTTTTAAAAATACATGTTGAAAGACAGAGACATTGATTTATGCTAAAATGACCAGCGAAATACCTCGTACACCGAAATATTATTGAGCATGTTGTCAGTTTCAGTGCACGTGGGCAGGCCTGTAGTTTAGAGCAGAGAGTGGTGTATTAAAAAGTAGTATTTTTCTTATGAGTTCTGCCATTAACTTTCTAGTTGATCTTGGGTAAGTCACAGGGGCTTCCTATGTGGGGTGGTCTTGTTGCAGCCAGATTGTTCAACACATAAGAAAAGGTTGTTCAAAACTAGAGTCAGGCTGTTTTACATCAGCTGAGGCTTTAGCCCATGCAGGGGAGATAGAACTGAACAGAATCTCGATCGAGGTAAATGTGATGTCTCAAGACAAACAATTGAGAACGACAAAAGGTAGGCGTACTAGGGCAGGGGCTGTGTCATAGGTGGAAGAAATCAGTGTTACGCAAACAGAGCTTTCTGAGTAACTCTCACTGGCTTTGCTTGAGAATTTCCCCACAGGACACCCTGTCCAAAGTCAGACTGGCTGAGTAGACTGGATTAGCCTCTGACTGACAATGTGTTCACAGAATCGTAGATTCACCTGGCTGGAAAAGACCTTAAGATCATCGAGTCCAAGCACTAACTAACGCTTCCCTTGTTGGTGCAATGCAGGAGTGAAGTGCCAGTGTAGGACAAGTTTTGTCTGACAGCATCCAACGGAGTTTACTGGGTCTCATAACCTGTCACTTCTTAGCGCTCAGTGAAGAAACTCTGTCTCCTAGCAGGGATCCTCTCCCTCAGTTAATGCCAAGTCTACTGTTCCCATGCATTTTCCTATAACAGGCTATGCTCTCAATGTAGAAGACTTCTACTGCCAGGTGCTTTCAGCTGAGCAAAGAAAGCGGTCAGGTCATACAGGGTTTCGTTACGGGTGATACGCTCCTTTAAATTCAGATTCTTTTCCATCAGACACAAACCTGGCATTATCTTCTTTTTATCATTGCAAATAAAGGACAGGCTCATAAAGCAGAGGTTACAGACAATGTTACTGCAGCTGAAAGAGTAAATGAACGTTCATAGCATTTTTCTTTGTCTTATTCCTCATATCTGGCCACTGGAAGGTTGTATGGTGAGAACCACAATACGCTAGCCACATTTGTTCTAGTTTTCATATAGCAAAGATATTAGCTCAACAGAGGCAGTCTACCAAGTAAAATTAGTTGTGCCTGGGAAGTTTTGAGATCCCCATTCTGTGAAACCCCAAGTACAGAACCACACTGATCCCTTTATTACCTAAAAATCCCATCTCTTTCTTGTTGTGTAGATGTACAGAAATCTTGATTTTTTTTGTTGGAAGTTAAACATTTTAAAGCTTTTGCATCTAGGGTATGATTGCTACCTTCTGCCATAGAGGTAGCTGCATTTCAGTGCTGGGCGAGTGAGTCTAACAGAGCTAAACTCCATTTACCAGAATCACTATTATGTGAAAAAACTCATTTGACTTTGGGAGAAAAGAGGACAAAATATAAATGTCTTGGCCAAGCAATGACAAAGTGGTGAGAACAATATAGTGATCTGAAGGGCACAGTCCTTCCAACTGGAAAGGAATTATTCATGTTTAAACAAAGCAATATAGCCAGGAATGAAGGGAAATAAGAAAAGAAACATTTAAATGGTAGCAGAAGGTATCTCCTGATAGGGAGGTCCATTAAGTGGTGGAATTACATCCCATAGGAATCCCTGATTTCTTGTAATATAAATAACTAGATGGCATTAATATCAAGCAAACATATAGTAAGAAATAATTTTGTGTTGGCTAAAGAGATAAATAATGCTCTAGCAGGGCAGCTGGACCTTTTATGATATGATGACATGATGCATACAAAACAAATTAATGTTTTCAGCTATATATCAGATATCCAAAAAAATCTGTCTCTGACCCTAAAGCCCTTTCAAATACAAGATTTCCCCATTACTTGAATAAAAAGATAGGACTTCAAAACAGTTGAACAAGGCTGAGCTTCACTTAGATTCCATGGCCTTTAATTAAGGCATGTTGGAATTAAAAGGGAGTTTAGGTTCTCTACTTACAATCAGCAAAACAGTTAGGGAACCTGTTTTTGAGGAGGGTGTTTGTAAAAGTAGAGACTTCCAAAATCATTTGTCATTGGTCTGACAACCATGCAGCCAACTATGGCTCTAGGAAATCCCATCTGTGTGTAGATGGCTCACTACTCATGAAAGGATCAGAAATGTTTGAGTTTTTCTCCAAAACAGTAATTCTTTACACAGAAAGCTAATGTGAATGAGGATTTTCCCACTGCAGACCCAATTAATCCATTGGAGCCTAAATATGCATGGCCATATTTACCAGCCCCAGCCATTTAACAATGCCAAGGTAGAGCCTAAAACATGCAATTGGCATAAAAATCATGAGTACTTGTAATATGACATGGGGTTGTTTTCATTTGTTTTCTCTTTCTGACCCTGAATTTTTAAAGGGATTTAGATATCTGACTCCCATTAAGCAACTTTAAAAATACCTTAACAATACAGTCCTTTGAGCCTTCAGAGAGCCAAAGGCCCCTTTTCCAAGTTTCCACAAGCAAGGGAAATGTGCTTTATTAAATGAGGACGGAAATTCTCATGATATCACTTGACTAGAGGAGCTGGAAAACCCAGGACAAACACCGTTATGTTTGTGATGAAATACTAGACAGTATGATATTCAGCACTAGCCTCCAATTTTCTCTAGTGCCAGTAACTGAGAGCTGATTTTGTAGTACTTATATGGCTATCTACCCAGCTGAAAATCACAAATCTAATCGCTTGGTTTCCAAACTCCTCAGAGTGCACTTACAAATATTCATTTCCAATCAATTTGCACCTGCTAATATTTCTCAGTGCTCACAAGTGATGACAGAGTCAGAAGCAATGCCAGTGCTTACAATTTCTATTTCAGTAGCATAAAGAGGCTCTGTGCATAGATCACAGCCCATTGTCCAAAACAGGCACAGCATAAACAGGAATATCTTTCGAGAGGTTCTTTTAGAAAATCAGTACATACACATATTTCTTCACACCATTCCCTTAACTTTTGCTAGGATTATAATTCAGATAGTCCTCAAGGTTTCAGGGAGCCTGAAACAAACATCTTTGTCTGTTACTGGAAATGAGATTATTTGGCCAAGGCTCATCCACCAAGCCCAAGTGTACGTAAAAGGCAGAGCAAAACTGGGGAGCCCTCTTCTTCAGGTCCACCTCTGACAAGACAGAGGCCAAACACTAGCTAGACTGTGACAGCCTTCCCCCTCTTCCATGATAAGTAGGCATATAAATAAATAAATAAATGGCATCCTAACTGCACTGAGAACTCAATAAAACAATCACATCAAATATGAGGAGGTATAAATCTCATGTCTGCACAGGTAACCCACTCAATTGCTTTTATTATGGCTCAGCCTGACTCCATTTATTACCATCCGTGGCCTGGGTGAAGAATGTTTGCATGGAGGGTGGTCTCCTGGTGAAATCTTATCCCTGGAGCAGTGACAATCAACCCATACAGAGGTGGATTTTGGTAGGGAGACCAAAGGCAGATCCATATGTCTGCATGAAAACCAATCAATAACCTTGTAACTAGGCCCTTTGTCGCTGGGAAATGGACAACACAATAGTTCAATCCTGGAGCCACAGGAGAGGAATAGCTGTGGTCGGGGTGTGAAGAATGACAGGATGTATGCACAAAGTGGTTTGTGACAGAATATATTTGTGCATATAGATATTGTGAAGTGATGAGATAGAAGGAGCATAAAGGGTATTTTTATATATATCATAGGCAAATTTGAAAGGTTGATGTGTTCAGAGGTGGGTATGAGGAAGGAAAAAGCAGTTATACTGTTTTTTTTTCTAGGACATCTATACAGGGACTGTGAGTGCAGTGCAGGTACCTTTGAGGAAACACACACTGGTTGGATGCTACATATGGATGTATGGTGTAGGGCAGAGAACGTATTTCTGGGCAGGCACATAGACAGTGACACAAAATGCTGGTAGGCTAAAGAAAGCATATGCAGGAGTCTGATGTGGTTGAGGAAGGATATTCCTGTGTCGTCTGTCTGGCTTGGAGTTTATGTGTGTACTAGTTTTGACATAGAGGAGGAAGAGTGATGTGCCAAAAGCCTGAGCTAAAGGACTATGAGTTCACAGATAGGATTCCCAGAAAACACTACGCACGAGGCATTTACCCAAACCCCACTATTAAATCTGGAAGGGAGATTCTGGTGGCTTGTCTCTGCCTGTGCAAAAAATAGAAATAGGACATTTCTTGCTCCTGTCATCTCCTACCTCTGCAGTTCCTGTAGCATTTCTAGATTCTGCCCACCATGTTGCTCCCCAGGCTTCTAGCAACTGCCCCAATTTAGACACACACACACAGACACAGACACACAGAGATATGCTGGAGTTTTCCACTATTATTTGTCCCCTCCTGCAGGCAAATTTAGTTTTTTATTCCTTTGGCTTAATTTTGGACAGTTCCTCCTACTTCCAAGGTGAGCACCTTCTCCTCTCTGCAGGGTCCGAGGCACAGGGTTGTGCCTGGTTGAGAAGCAGATTGCATCAGTAGTCATCAGCCTTGCTCAAACTGCCCATCACTATATTTCATCTGAGAGAAGTGGTACCCATGCTTTGTAAGGCAGATTGATATCTATTAGTTAATTTATAAAAGGAAAAGCAGAGACTGCAGCCAGATGACAAAGTCACAAAAGAAACCTGAACATATCTGTCAGACAGGATGCCCTGCACCGCCTCTAGTTTCAGGGCAGTTTGGATGGTTCTGACAACAATAACAGCATCTATTTCTTTGGTCAAGGAAGCTCAATATCACAGCCCTTTGATTCCTGGAACTAGACCTTATTTTCTTCAGGCTGATCTGAAATATGAGGGCAACCTCTTTACCACACTGCCAATTTTCAAGCTCTCACTTTAAAATTATGATAAAATCTTTGGTCACTAATATTTGGGCTCTTCTTAAAAAGGGACTATTGCCTTTCAACACTCTCATGTTTCTCTAAATATTCTTCCACAAAAAAATTTTGGTAATCTGCCTTTGAAAAGAAAGACCACAACACAATGTAGCTATCTAGTAGTGCCTGCAACTATTATTTGTCTAAATGTAGGCCCTCTCTTAGTTGTTTAAATGTAGACTTTGTAACTTGAAAATTTACAGATTAATATATAAATTATATATACAAAAAATATACACATATTTATAAAATAAATCTGGAAGAGAGGAGATGTAGAAGGAAAAAAATATTTCTGAGGAAAGGGAGATCATGTTTGCATACTGAGTGTGTAAGGGATGTGCTATGTTCAAATGGTCCAAGAGTGGGCAAGTAGAGGCAGAGTGGCAAATGTGTGGTGTCTTTTCCCTCGCCCTGTGGAACAAACTAAAAAGAAAATTAATATTATTTTAAAAATTGTTTTAAAGACACAATGTTATGGTGCTGCCTCTGGCAAACAGACAACCACAACAGGATGCTACCAGAGTGGATGGAGAACACAGCTAAGTAGGCTTGAGGGAGGAAAAGGCTAAAGTTAAGGATGGAGTGAAAGGCTAAGGCAGATCTGACTTGGATAGTGTCAAAATCAGATCTGCTGTGGTCTTACAGAAGGCAGTCTTGGCTACTGTGCCAGACAAGATGCAGAGAGTCACTTAGTACTGACATCCAACTCCCTTATGTGACTTTAGTTCAGTCTACTTGTGTGGGTTTGTGCATACAATGGCAGTCAGGATGGGGACAGAGTAAGCGTACCTGACTGTGTGCAGATTCCTGGTAGGTGCACAAGCAGGAGGGCAGGGAGAGCATGTGTCAATTTGTAAAAAGATGACTGCTGTGACTCCAGTTCTGTGGATTACATGATTGCTTGTTGCCTGCCAATATTTAAAGAAGAACACATGCTTATGGGTGCCCCCCCCCCCCCCCCGCCCCGAGACTTTTGGTGCCCAGCAGGCAAAATTGGCAGAGCTGGTGGTCTGGGAGAGATGAAATGGGAGAAAATGTGGCCCATTTCAGGTGGATGTACATACAAGGAAATGCGCCTTGCACAGTGAAAAGCACAGGATAATGTGATCCTGGGGAACAGTCTTCAGAAGAGTGAAAGAGGAGGGCGCCAGCCTTTGTATTGCTCAGAGCACCGCCTTTCCAAAATGAAAGCACCTTCTGCAACGTTTGAATGTGGTCCTGGATCATTCCATGCACAGTGAAGTAATTTGAGCATGGAAACCTGGGTGCATTTGTGCAGATAGCCTGCCGAGTTTCTATTGTTCCACCAGACAATCTTCTCTGTAATGGATATTTGGGTGAGACATGCCCTATAACCCATGACATGTGTACAGGGAGGAGTGTGGGCATATCACTAGGGTAACATGTCCAGCAGGGAGCATAGACTTATAGCCAATAGGTATTACTGGCCTGTGAAAAAACTAATAGTCATATCCATGGAAACAATGTCATAACTGTGTAGTTACATGCAGCAAGTCATAGAGGCGAGCAAAAGCCCAGCGATACACATCTTGAGGAGGAGCCTCTCTAGTTTTGTGGGGCTCTCCACAGGATTCAGTGTGACTGCTTCCTAATGGCAAGGCACCTGTGAACTGTGTCTGCATGAACCCTGAACAGATGCGTGGCAGAGATCACAGCAGCACTCAGATCTTCGTCAGCAGCTCATTTGGGTAGACCTGGGGATAAGGTGATATGGCAGCCCTACCACCAAAGTGCTAAAGAGAATGCAGCTGGCGAGATTGGCAGCATCAGTAGCACAAATGTGTGAGTGCATGTACAACAGAGTGGTGGCATCTGCTGAGATGTGTGAGCACAGAAGGTGTATGGCAGGGCAGGCACATATATGCACAGAGATGCTATGTACAAGCAGGACACTGTCGTCTGGGAGTACCAAACGCATCTGAGAGGAATATATATGGCATGATATATTTGTCAGGCAGTGAATGTGTGCTAGTTTATCTGATCAGGATGCAAGAAGTGGATACCTGGGAATAGTGGTGGCAGAAGGGGTTACGCTAAAGGAGATATCTCTAATGATAGCCATAATTTAATGCACTAGGCTCTCCTTTTCTCTCCCCTCCCCTCACACTCTTCTCCTCATTACCCAGGTTATCTTGTTTGGGTTAAGAGGCCAATTTCAACAGACTATAATTGAAGAGTGAAGAGAATCTGATAAGATAAGGAAGGGACATCATTCCTCAAGGGATCAATAGAGGTTTCATGTTCCTCCTTCCCCTGCTGTGTCCCTAACACGCTAACGCTCTGTGTCCATGGGCCTGGTTTATTTACTCTGCTTGTCTGCAAGCCTGGAAAGGAAGGGTGGGAGTAGTGGGGGTGGGGAGGGTGCTGTAGGCTCAATCTGTCACACAGCCAAAGCAGGTAAGGGGGCATGAGGAAGGGACAATGGGGACACTACAGGAGATATAGTCCCCTCTAGGAGCCAGGAGGAGGCAGGGAGGTGACAAGCCTGATGCCCTCCTGGCTCTGGCAGGGGTTCAGTCTCACAGGGGAGACTTTCACCTTTGACCTTTTATCTTAGTGTTGTGCTCTGCAAGGGAAGGATATTGATAATTTGTCTGGACTTAGACTTGTTTTTCCTGGTGTCCTCCTGGAGACAAGTGCAAAGATTTTTATAAGCGCTAACAGGGCAATGCCTCAGGGCCCCTCAGGGTGAGGGAGGTATATTACTCCTCCCACAAGGATGGCTGGTAGCTGCTCCTGATTAGGCTTGTGTTAGGATCTGAGGTTCAGGCTAAATGGTCCTGGTATCACACAGGTTATTTTAAGCCTTTTTTTGGACCAAACCAGCACCAGAGAATCCTCTTAAGAAACACTGAGCCACCTCAGCAGTGAATACAGGTCTCTTCACAGCAGGGATGCCAGGTCTCCCATGCTGCACAGGTGGAGTTTGTTCCAGGCCTGGCTCATGCTCCTTGGCAGGAAGATGTGTATCTCATGCAAGCAACGTGAGATCTGCAAATCTAAAGCACAGGGCTCACCAATGCCTGGCTGGGGCAGTGCAACGGAAGTCCAAGAGGCCCAGCCTCTTGCATCAGGCAAGCATTGTGAGTGCTCCCCTGTCCCTGTGGCTGGTGTAGGGATACTGGGGCATGGGAAGACAAGCTGAGAAGTCACCACAGTGCAGGATCCAATCTAGATCTCATAGAACAGGGCTGGGCAATTTTCTGGAGAGCCTGAGACACAGAGGGGTCTGGGGCTGAGATATCTTCTTCCAGCTGATTTCTCTTTTATTTTTAACACCCAGAGAAACAGATGCTGAGAGCAAGTCAGTCATGCAGTAAGCATGTGGCAGAGTTGGGAATACAACCCAGATCCCCCGACTCCCAACCTCAGGCTTTAACCACTAGACCATGCTTCCCTCTAAGCCACCTTGAACTTTCCTCAGTGAGGATGGGGGCTACTAAGCCTCTGTGGGCTGCAGTTTACCAAGCTGTCAGGAGTGTGCTCACTGGACCGCCTCACCAGAGACAGCCTTCCTCATGCACGTTAAAAAAGTTGAAAAGAAATTCATTTCATGGCCGGTGGTTGCTTAAAAAAGGCGATTCCAGCATATGTATGTGATAAATGTTAACTGTGCATTAATCGCATTAAAGAGGACCCTATAAACTTTTCATTTCTAATTAAATTCTGGCCGGTGATTCTGGCGAAGCCAGCACACTCCAGGCCTTTGTTTATGTGGAAAATTAAAATGCAAATACAATGGAATTTATTTCCATTACTAGAGTGATATGCTGGGCTCCTCTGTTTAACAGCCTCCAATTATTTTCAAACAGGTCTCTCTCTCTCCCTCTCTTCCCTCACTCTCCCTCATTTTTCCCCTCCCCCTATTACTCTGATGCTACTACCCCAGTGTGAGGGGTGGGAGCTGGTAAAGAAGTGGGTGGGCTAAGGATGATATGGTCTGTTCAAGGTCAAATGCAGGCAGGAATATAGATGAGAAAGGGGGAAAAAGAGTGGGAGAGCACAAACTAGGAGGTAGGGGAAGCAACAAGGCTTGAGATAATGCAAGGAGGAGTAAGGAGTTATCTGCTTGCAACTTCACTGAAAAATGTAAGGTAAACACTGGCTTGCTAAATCCCAGCCACATAGATGGCCAGACTGGGAGGGGAAATGGGTCTTTTCCTAATGGGGTATTTTGTTGAGAAGGCACAGCTGAGAGCTCTCTCTAGAAGTTTTCTGGATCTTTCACAGCCTTTTTTGCAGGCTTTGGATGTGGCTGCTGCTGGGCCAAATCCTGATGGCTGAGGATGCACAGAACAGGCCCAATGCCAGGCATGTTGCCTGTGCAGAGCAAATAAATCCGTGCAGCAATGACATGTAATCATCAGCTGAAAAATAACTGAACTCTCTCATTCATTTCCAAGAGACCAAATGTGGCTACATTTGCTTAGGGCATTAGCACACAATATCCATGTAAGCTGGAAGATGTTGCACAAACCCAAGAATTCATTGTACTTTAAAAATTTCTCAACACATATATTTACTGTTAAATGCTGCTAACATAGAATCCCATTCTTTCTGACATACATGAGACACCCAGGCCAGGTCAGACATGAGAACATTACCAGGCAGTCAAGCACACATCAGAGGCATCTGCCACCTGACATGGATGCCCTTCTGTGCATTAATATAGAAAGTCACAGAAGAAGACTCTTGCAAAGGCAAGTGTAGATGTACACAGTCATTTATAGATGCCTTCACAGACTCAGTCAAATCTATTTGAAACTGCACAATAGAGTCTTGCATATATTCATGAAGACATTTATGATATGTAGACTTGTCCAAAACCATAATTGAAAAGTCTTAGCAAAACCCTTATGTGCACCAGAAGGTGATACAAGTAACATATTAACATAGCCTTAGGAATATGCTGAAACACACCCATACACAGTTATTCCCAAGTAAGTGGTCACGGACCTTGAAGCATACAGCTGAGAGTCAGCCAGATGTACCTCCCTGTGTGTCATATACAGGTGAGCAGTGCACCCTCGGCACACCCTGCTGGCAAGGATTGCTCAGGAGCTGAAGCACTCTTTTAGTGCATGTGAGCATCTTAAGGAATCACCTAGTGTAAACGATCCTGCCCCAGCCGAGACAGGGAAACAAGAGAAGGACACATTCACTTACAACACTGAAAAGAGGCCATTACCCAGTCAAACAACCCAATCCCTGACATCATTATTCAATACACAGGAGCCCTGAAATGCACACTAACTCAATCACAGAGACACACGATTACAAAATAATACTGATGGAATCAATGAGACAGACATGCGGTCATACAAAGCGCACCCACCCTAGTGTTAATACACAATAACAGCTGCCCAACAAGTGAATACAAAACAGCCATTCACCACGACAATGGCAAAACACGGGGCTGCATTCTCAAAGGAGACTTGAAAACTCTGGTGACAAAACCCACCCTTGCCAGAAGGGGCTTGAAGGAAAACTGAGTGCATGGGCAAAATCTGTCTGTTGTCAGCCTAGTGAGTAACAAATAGTAAAAGCCCCAGCAAGCAGCACTCTGACCACATTCGTGTCCTAGTTAGGCTGGCAAACCCACAGGGCAGCCAGGGCCATAGAGGGTTGTACACACAACCATTGAAATAAACTGGTCCAGTGAAGTAGCTCAATGACTAAGAATATTAAGACAAGCAGAGGTGCATGCCGTTCAAGATTCATCATAATACAAGCCAAAACAAGAAAGGAGAACCTACTGAACATCAGAAGCGCAACACATCCACACTGTGGACAGATGCAAATGCTGTTCCACAAAATCATCTCACAGACATGCTTCTGTAAAATAGCCTTTTCTCGTATAATAGCAGCAGATCTGAACCTACCATGGCACTAGTCTCCTTCCCTTTCAGAGAGGAAAAAAGCAAAGTGCCCACATAAAACATGCCCATAACGCCCCAAATAATGGGCCTTCTTTGTGCCTTGCAGACTGTGCCAGAGCATGGCAACCCAAGCACTTGACACACAGCCTGAACAGCTGGCTTTTGCAAATCCTGCATGATCTTGGGAGCGAGACAGGGGAACTGGACTCTAAGTGCTTTCCTTGGCATAGCAGGCATCAACTCATACCAGGTTGCATGCACAAGAATGTGCCATTATTGAAAAAGCCAGCAAGGCTGGGGGAAGACTGCTGTCGTCTCTGTGTGCCTGTGCGCATTTTGTGTACAGGAATTCCCCTTCCTCTGCCAAGTGCTGCTTTTTGTAGCCATTAAAAAGCCCAGGTCCTCATGCTGGGTGTTCAGTGAGTATTGATTCAGTCTGCAAGCAATTTTAATATTTCTTCAGGGACTTTCCAGCAACAGCACAAGTCATTAATTCACCCTCCCAAATTGCTTATTCAATAGCAGGAACATGGCTCCTGAATAAAGTCCCAGAATTTATGTGACTCACATGAGTCAGGAGGTCAAACAACTGTTATGGAGCGAAGTTAAAAATCCAAATAAAATATTGACACTTTTTTGGGGAGTGGGAGGAGGGGGAAGGGAAAGAAAAGGTATTTAAAATATGGTTTTGTTGCAGTGCCCCCAGGATAAAGAATGGAAAGAGATTGAAGACAAGTTGGAATTTGTAAAATCAATGGGATTTATTGCATATCCACTTGGCATTTAATAACTCCTTCCTTTCCACCTCCCTCTGCTCGGTATGTGCATAGGGGAGATAAACTCTTCAACAAAACTACAAATAGAAAGCCACTAAGTACACAGATGGTTACCTGAACACCAATCCATGAAGGCAGCAGGTGCATAGGCAATGTTACTGTAAGGCAGTGTCATAGCATCAGAAGATACTGTTAGGACTCGGGGTCTTGACTGAGCAAGAGAGTCCATCATGTACAGCATTACATATGCCCATGTAGTAACAGATAGCCTACATCCTCAACCTTTGTGGGGAAAAAAAAAAAAAACCAAAGAAACAAAAAAAAATGTGAAAAAGAGTCTGATCAGATGCAGAGCCTATCAGCAGAGTGGGTGGATCAAGATCCATGTCTCCTTTGCCCAGTTTGTGTTTTCAGAGCCGAAAGATGCAGTCTTACAGGGTAGTGATATCACACACACTGACAAAGATCAGACTGAGAAGGCATCCATCTCACAGAAGAGATGCACAAACCATACAAGGAGAAATGCTCCCACAGACACCACATAAGCCCATCCATATGCAGATAGGTGCACACATGGATACAAATACATACATGGTTTTACTGAGCTTATTGCTATTCAGAAAGCACCACTGCCAGATTACACCCAGAAGCAGAAACATACCTGCAGACTGACACACATGCAGTGACTATGCAAATACACCAGCACACATCGATACACCTGTGTAGTCTTGCACTGCTGTATATCCACACCAAAAAGTTACGCAAACTGATGTGTTGCTGCAATGTAGATTTTACTTCCAGTGATATCTTTTTAGCTAGCTGCACATAAACAGATGCCCACACACACTCAAATGCGCTCTGCACAAGCATGTTAATACACAGGACCATCTCCTTATTATATCACACTCATAACTGGTTCAGTGAAACTGCCAGTTCTCTACCCAAGATCTGAGACTGTAGTAATCACCAGGCAACATTTATTTATTAGCACTAACTTAAAAAAATCAACCGCATATTATAGCTTTACCATCCAATCAGATAGTACTGTATGGCTTGGGATATTTAAGGAGGCGTTCTTTGCCTTTTCATAGAATCAGCCAGGTTGGAAGAGACCTCCAAGATCATCCAGTCCAACCTAGCACCCAGCCCTGTCCAATCAACTAGACCATGGCACTAAGTGCCCTATACAGTCTTTAACACCTCCAGGGACGGCAACTCCAACACCTTCCTGGGCAGCCCAAATTTCCTTGTCAGTTTATTTGACTTCTGGAAAGACTTAGGGCAGGTACTTTCTCTGAGTTGAGATGTTTCAAACTGCACATTTTTAAGGGCGTTTTTACATTGTGATAAAATATCTAACAACATTTTCTTCCTATGAAGTCTTTTGATAAAATATACAGTGTCATTTTAAAATTAAGCAAGGTGATGAAAATTTCCATGGTGAAGCTTATAAAAGATTCATATTTTTGCATTAAAAACACAATTCTGTGTAATTTCTAGGATTGTTTAGTTGATGATTTTGCACCTACCCTTTAAATCTGGCAAGAGAGAATCTTTGGGCCATCTTATGCTACCTCCTGTCATCTTATACTACAATATATTAAATAAAAAAATGTAAAGGTAGTATAGTTTTGCAAATACCACTGCCTGTGTTCCTCTGTACTCCTCTACCTATGAATCCTGATAGCATCTGATCTTGTTCTGTTAAAGTTAGATCAAAGAATTAAATAGATGCTAATTTACAGCTGGAGGTATTCTGATGCATTAGGTGAACAGGTACTTAAGGGGACCATTTTGGAATAATGTAACTAGATAAAATCACTAAAGATCTCTAGAATGTAGTGATTTTCAGGAAGAATATCTTGTAATTTGCAATAGAGTATTCTACTGCAGAAGCTTAAACTGTAAAATTTGAATAATTAAATACATGTAACTCAGGTCTTCAGATAGCATTAAACAAATGTTGCACTTTCATGTTTACCCCTGTCAGTGCCTGCCTCGGTGTGTCAAGCTCTGGACAAATCAGTCTTAGAGATTACTAAAGCTCACAGGGAGAAAAGTTGCCAGCATGGGCATATAGGGATGAGGAAACACTTGTGCATGTGGGAGGATCATGTAAACTGCTGCTTTTGGGAGGCTGTTTGTCAATTTGGAGTTGTTGAAGGCGTCTCAGCTGAGATGGTTTCACTGGCAGGGGTTAGGCAATAGGCTTGTTTACACAGGAGAAAGTGAAAAAAATAAATCTGAATTAACTTCCATGTGCATTTTTAAAAGCATTAAAATACTGTTCAGACGCTCATTCAAAATCTGAGCGTCCTAAATTGAATTTAGTTTACTTCATTTCCAAAGTGAATTAAACTAAACTAAATTAAAGGTGCTATAATTCTAAACAAGGGAGTCAGAGGTGTAATGTAGTTTAACTAGACTAGTTCAATTTTCACACATTCAGTTAATTTAAAATAGCTGTCTTGCACAGCCATAGCAGGTAAAACTCAAAGGCTACAAACACCTATGGACAGAGACCGTGTTCATACAGGTGTCAGGAAAAGGGACTCAAAAGTCCAGTGTACTCTATCAGCCACCACAATTTCACAGAAGAGGTTAGAATTAATAGGTAGCTGAAGGCTCACAGCAAGCCATAGCTCTGCAGTTAATTGGGTGGATACCAGATGTGCATTTTAGAAACAGAGCAGATCTGCACTCACAAACTTGCACAGCTATGCAAATGTACACATAGGTGTGGGCCGTGTAATACAGCAAGGTTCCACATTAATTATGCATCAGTATTCAGACACATTAGATATTACATCATGGGTATTATAGCCTTGTTACAGATGAGTTATAGGTGGTTAGTGACTTACTATTTGTAATAACTGTGCGTGGCACTGCACAAAAACACCCATATAGCTAGCTGGTGATGGTTACAAGCCACAGATCTGAACAGCCTAGCTGCCCATTAAACTCTGTTAAAAACTGTAATGGCTGAATAAATGTTTATTAATTCTTTCATAGGGTCCAAATATATAATATGTGACCCAAATGTTTAACTCCACATAGCTACAGTTAGGAATGCAGGCCTATAGGCAAACATAAACAAGTATGCACATCGTGTGGTAAATCAAAACATACGAGAGGCAAATACTCCTGCATCTGAGAACACAGTACAAATACATAAACATACAGCTCCTATTCTCTATACACTTGTGCTGATAGTGACTTACATAAGACAAGCAGCTTGGCTACACATTTGTCTGTTAATTACAAAAAGATGGCTTTATTCTATAAATACAAAAACGATCTTCTATAGAGATGGACACCAGCTTTACACTGGGAGCTTATCTAGCGCCTGCACCCTGAAGTGCTCGCTAGTGCCTGACTGCTTTGGGTGCCATGACAAAGCAAGGAATAAATAATACCATGAAAATTGAAGACTAGAACAAGAAGGAAAAAGATTCTGGTTCTCTGCAGAAATTGTTTAGCTTTTTGATGTGGTTTTGGATCAGAACTTCAATAAGCTTCTGCAGCTACATATCAGTAGTTGGAATCTGCTGATTTGATAAATACGTTATTCCATATGCATAGGCTCTCAATCACCCAAAAAAAGTAATTTTAAAATTGGTTATTTTTTTGTTCCTATTCTGATAAGGTTTAATTTTTTCTCAGAATTTCATTTATTTATTTAAAACTCAAGGTAATAATAACATTAGATCTAAACTGACAAGTTTTCAGGACTGTTTTGGGTTTGGTTTTGATTTGAGGCAAACACCTTCTACTAGTAAGGGGTCCATCATGAAATTTTCTCTAGTTCCAACAAATGTAAGGGCAGCACACACACAATGATGCTGCTGTACAGGGAATCATCCACTTACCTGGCACATGCAAACATGCACTGCCATGGAGCACTCTACAGAATAGTGATAACACACAGCTAATACACAGTGCTGCCAAGCCCAGAAGTTAAAAAGCCCTGATTCAATACCCTCCAAAACAAAAAGACTGGCAGAAAATTCACAAGGCTGCAAATAAGAATGTATTGGTTTTCTTTCCCTTTGCCTCCAGTTCTGTATGCTTGGGAGGCAGCCAGGGCCCACTTCCACCTGATCTTTGCAGCCATGAAAGCCAGAAATACCTTGGTGTTAAATGAAAGCTGAAATAATTGCTTATCTTCAAGATCTGAGGTTTCACACAAAATACCAGATATGGCATAGCTTGCAAGAGAGTTGAGAATGTTATCTACATTTATCCAATTCCTCCCAGTTCAAGACTCCTTTCCCTGTACACACATGTCTTCAGTTAATCAAAATGAATGTCCACAAGGAATTCAGCGCAGACTCCTTAATTTTAATAACTGGAAATGGGCTCAAAGCAAAGCTTTCAATTAAAAGTTCCCGTGCTTCAGATTAAGATATTTAACTTTGGCAAGCCCATGTGTTTCTGTAGGTCTTCTTAACTCACTTGCTGGCACAGCTGCTGTTCTGTCAGCTTCGTCCCGTGCTGTGTGGCAGTCATCAGTGTGTTGACAGCTCGTGGAGCTGTGCCCTGCTCCAGCTCCATGCTGCTGCAGCAGTGCTGCTAGCAGGACCCACGCCTGCCAGTCTGTAGATAACAGAGGATGTTGTTTTGAACTGCAGTTACTGCAGTGTAGATACACTCTTAGAAAACGATTCATTCCTACAAGCATTTTCATGGCAGAAATCTTGTGCTAGTGAAGGAGACTTAGCTACCAGCAATGCTTTTCTGCTGCTGTCTTCCTGTGGCTTGTCAGGTTTGAACTTTTTGGTCTTTTGCGGCAGATTATGAGTGTGTTGAGGGTGAATGATGGGTCTGTAGCTGCAGGGATGGACGTTTTCATGGGTGCTTGGACTTGATGATGCAGGTGATTCCTTGCAGGCCTGTGTTTCTCTGTCCGAGATCAGCAGAACTCTGTTAAGATTTCCCAGATTCACCTTAAACCTAGGCTGTCAAACATCTATGCCCAGAATCAAGTTTACTTCCAATATTTTGTAAACTGTATGACATCTTCTAGATGTTTGGATTTTAATGAATTTCTGGCTTTCCTGACTGTGAAGAAAGCCTTCCAAATGAGAACTGAGTGTAATAAAAGTAGAAACACCTGCCTGAGGACATTTCTATGCTGCAGTGACTGCTTGACTGTGGCTGATGTAGATATAGTTTAGCCAGCTGTAAGTCAGCAGGCCTAGGTCCTGATGGCTCTACTAGCCACAGCTTTGCACAACACAGCAACTCTTGAAGCACATTTTCTGTTTTTCAGGTGGATTTTGCACCTTAACACAAATCCACTTGCATTAATGGGAAAATGTTTCTTAAAGACTGATGCAGTAATTTGTTCGGGAAGGTCAGACTAGGCAGCCTATATGCATGGGGCTGATCGCTGTCAACCCCATCAGTACCAGTGGCATGAAGTTTTGTGTAACTGCTCAGCAGAATGAGCTGCCAGGCTAGCCCCCTGCATGGCAAATCTCCCCCTCTCCAAAAGGCAGGCAGCCTCATCTTTCTTTCCTTCCACCCTTTCCCCTTATGCCTGGACTTGTACCATGTAGCACAGCAGAACTGGAATGGGTACAGATCTGCTAGAAGCTGAACGCTAATGCTCTGCTCAAATTAAATGAAATAAAACCATATGGTGTCATCATGGGTCACTGATTTAAAACAACAAAAAAAATCCTAGCTCCTCTCTAAGATCTTCAGATAGTAAAACTGCTGCTGTGAATTTCGCCTCTCCTCAGAGTGCAGACAAGAAATGCAGTGAGAGCACAGAGGAGATTTCTCTTGTGTGAGCATGCTAACCTGGAAAAAAGTAGAACTTTTTTCCCTGCATCTTTGGGCATGACGTAAGTGTAGCTATCAGGGAAGTTGATGGACCTACACAGATTAACAGCAGATAAGAAGTCAAATCTTCTCAGGGAGGGTTTGGATTGTGTTTTGAGATATGTGAGAGTTCTTAATTTTGACCTCTCATCTATTTGGAAGCCTCCAGAAAATAGATAATCTATCACTCTTCATTTACCTTATATGACTAGCAATTGATCTAATCAGTCTAATTAATCTGTCATATTTGTGCTTATATACTAATGTAGTAGTACATGGTCATCCTCTCTCCTTTCCGAAAGTTAAGGAGAAAGAAATGCAATTTTTGTGGCAGGAGAGAGTTTGAATGTGTGAATATTGCTTGTGGCCCCTGAATATGGCAGAGTTTGAAGGCATTCTGCTGTCTTGGCAGGGAGTGCCAGAGCCTCAGGCCAGCTAGCAAGGAAGCTGAGTGTGCTGCTCCTGCCAATGTCAGCTGTTGTTCTGGGGGTTGCAAGTGTTGAAGTAGATTGAGAGCAGTAGGAGAATCTACTGCCTCCCCCCCTCATCCTAATGGAAATTATCTTGTGGCTTTTTCGGGGGGGAGGTGAGGAGGAGGGGGCAACTGCAGCTCTGATTTTCCCAACTGAATCTGCTTCAAATTCAAACCCATTCACCAAAGCCAGTACTGCTGAAATATAGCTCCTGTTGCCTTTCCCTACCTTCCTGCTCTTCACATACAGCCACTGTCAGCAGGGTACATGTCACTTCTGCTTCAAGCAGGGGAACGAAGCCAATACTGTGCTACAGCTCGCTGAAGCACTTACTTGGCCCCTGTTATTAGAGAGTCTGAGCCCTTCACTCCTCCTTTCAGCTGTCCTCACTGTGCCCCAGGTGGCACGGCAATGCTCCTATCTTCACACTTCAGGCAGGAAACAGAGCACAGAGAGAAGTGCCATTTGTCCAAAGTCTTGATGAGAGGTCCATGACAGAGCAAGGAACTGAAGCTCTTTCCCTAAGTCGGATTAGGCTCTAAGTATCAGACTTTCTATTTCCTCACCTTCACCCCCCAAGTCCCTTGGTTATTCTTCCTTACCATGCTATGAAACTGGCTTTCCATTTTGAACTTTGTGCAAATGAGACTTGTTTTTTTCAGTTTTGCTTTTGCTTAGCTGTGAATTGAACTGTATCTTGACCCATGCACAGAAATATAAAACTCCCTCCTATTTGAACCAAAGCCATGTTCAGAGCTCACTGTGCCTGTGCAGCACCGATCTGCAGGTGGGCTATTGCTAGATCCATGGAGGCTATCACTAAAGAACCTCTGCCCACTCCACGTTTTCGCTCTTTTCCTCTGGCATTTTTTGATACTAGTGTTGCTAGGATGGTCCGAGCCCCTTTGTGTGAAGCAATCTGATGCAGAGAAGGCATCACTGTCTCGCTTAGCTTTGCACCAAGTCCCCTGCAGGCTGACTTGTCCATACCGCCGGCACAGCCTGTGACTCAGCACTGCATCCCAGCACTAATTAAGCAGCGCGGCACAGCAGGGTGTGTGTTCCTTGGCCATCACAGTCTCCCTTGGACACACTGCAGAGAAAAGGCTGAAGTTTCACAATGTTAGCCTTCCAAGAACCGCTTTAATTGCCCAGTAATGCACACCCTGGGGTCTTGTAATGTGCTTCTAATATGGAGCATTTAAAATACGAATGCTCCAAAACAATTACAAGGACTTTGGTGTTCTACTGAGTGTATCCTTCCACTCTGAAAAATAATCCACGACAAAGGAATATTCTCTAAGTGAAGATATTAGAGCTTTCTGAAATCTGTCAGGGTGTCTTTAGGGCAGCAGCACACATCACCTTTCCCCTTAGTGCAACTGCACTATGTTCTTCTAGGATTAAAAGAATTGCTAGACTGGGACTCCAGACAATCCAGACCTTCCTCATCTCCCTCTGATCAGCTCTAGTATGATTTCTTTAATTTGGGATACTGTCTAAAGACTTTGCCAGCAATAGTAAGAGAGGAGAAACCACAGAACATGTTAGGCTATAAGAGAGTTTGAATAGAAACTTCAGAGGAATGAGAGATGTTCCCTGTAGTCCATCATTCCTTTAGCAAATAATTTCTGGAGAAGTTTAGAAGTGATTTTATTTTTTTTACTTGTTTATTTACAAGGAGTGAAAGTAAGTTCTGCTTCTCAGAAAGAACTATGGCTCAGCTAATTTTAACCCCTAATATTTCTTTCTATGATCTTAGCCAAATTTGATTAGAGCTTGTTACAGCTGTAAACTAGGAGAGATGATTTTTGTCTGTCCATCTGTATTCAGAATCACTGAATGGAATTGCATTAAAACTGCTGACAATAATCAAATAGATCTCAAACACTGGGAATTCATGATCTAATGTTGAACGTTTAAGAAAACCAAAGGCATTTGGAAACAGGCAGTTAGTTTCAGCTGGAGCTGTATGCAGTATTAACTCTAGAAAGAGTTACTACAAGCCAACTATGGCAACTCATGAATTCCAGGAATGGATGTATAATTCACAGTGTGATGCTATGCACTGTAATGACATTATATGCCATCACTTAAGATAATATAGCATATTAAATTCCGATTGTGAAATGAGGTTCAGTTGCTTTACTGCAATCAAAGATCTATAAATGTCCTATTGCTGAAACTTCAGAAGGTTATGAATTAAATCTGCATATTCTTCAGAACTCATAGTAGACAACTGGTACAAAAACCCCTCCCACTGGAAAACTGGGAATTTAGAGTAAGTACCAGTTTATGCCCCTAACTGAACACAAATGTTGTTACTGGAATCAGTGACTATGATGGAATTAGAGCAGGGATGAGTTTAGTCCAAAGTGACAATTTCTTTTGGAGGAAAGAAAAATATTTGAAAATAACAGCATTCACTTCAAGAAATCAGCACTGCTTTACTGGTGTGCCAGAATCTGTGTCCCTTCTGCATTTGAGAAAGGCTCAGGAATTGTCCTGCAAAAAGGCTTGTTTTTTTCCAGTGTCTAGAGGCAAGAACAAGCCATCAAAGGCAGCAAGAGGTGATCAAGGGTTTGTTCTCTCTCACAAAGCAGTAATCCAGAAATCCTAGGTTTGAGGCAGCAGAGCTAGCTTAGTGTGTATTTTAGTCTCTGGTAAGAGTGAGAAGCTTTCATCAGTCTCAAAGTTTAAAGACAGTATTACTGTTCTGCATCTGTTGCTACAGGACCAGGTCAGCTCTGTTAATCTTTCATCTGCTGTTTCATTAAGTGGTCTCATGTAGGACAGACTCACTCAAAGCCTCTGACAGCAGCAGCAGTGATGCCTAGCTATCCTGCTGTTTATCATTGTCCCTAAAGGAATCGACCCAGGGGGATGCACTGCCATATTCTGTACTGAGTGTTAGGGTCCTGAAATTTCTCCTCTTCCTTTACAACACTAGAATTCAGTTGTGACTGTAGGGCAAAGCAGCACTGCTGAGGAAAGCCTCTTCATAACTTATCACTTCTGTTAGCCATTGAAAATAACTTCTAGAATTGTTATGCAATAGGTACTGAGAATTATTTGACCCAAGCCACTGGGAGGTTGCACAACTGAAACTGCTCCGCTTTACTTGCTGTTTTCAGGAACTTTCTCATGTCATAAAACCAGTTTCATTCTTAAGAGGGGGATGTTTTTGAACAGACCCTTTCACCTCAAGGTTACTAGATGAAATCTGGCCCTGGTTGGTAGTGACCAAAAATCATTATCAGCTGACAGCTACTTGCTGAAATGAGATGGTGAGTCTCATTCCAGTTCCTAATGGACACATCTCAGGAAACATAGTCACAACTGGCACTAACTGGCATTCTCAGCCTGGAGACCATGAACTGAATGGAGAAGGAAATTGAGCTTTCCTCTTCATCCCCTGCCTGAGTTTTTGAAGCATTATGGACAGGCATTTAATACCACCATCATTTCCAGGATGCTTTTTACTATAACTGGCTTTTTGAAACTCCACCATTTTCATGCAGCATGATTCAGCACAGCCTCATCAGCCATACCAATGTAATTAAGATCATTTTATGGTTCTCCTCAGTAGAAAGCTGAGCTGTCTGATGCCACCTCCCAGTATGAATGTCAAATCTGATGTCATATCTCAGTATGAATGGAACTGTCTGATGTCATCTCAATGCTAAAGGGATATTTTATAATATGTCATCTAAGGCTGCAGGGGAAATCTATTCCATTCACTATGCTACACTACAA
Source organism: Tricholaema leucomelas (assembly GCA_013400475.1). Taxonomy (NCBI): domain Eukaryota; kingdom Metazoa; phylum Chordata; class Aves; order Piciformes; family Lybiidae; genus Tricholaema lacrymosa; species Tricholaema leucomelas. The sequence continues at coordinate 164,037 of WAAF01003684.1, read as the reverse complement.
TAGAATATAACACAGTATAATGTGTAAGTTAACTTAGACACCTTCAGGCAGATTTTGGACAGACAGATGAATGAATGGATAGATACATTTATACAAAGTATACATACATTATATCATTCTATTGATTTTTAAAAAGTTCCAGGTCTGCCTGGCTATAATGAGATTTTTGAACTTCGTGTTGCGATCAATGAGGGGAATATTATTGGCCTGGAGAATTGATATACCTGCTCTCTGTGGCTTGTTCTGCTCCTGGACTGCCCCTGCCCCCAAGGTGTACGATTCCATCAGACACTTAACCTCTTTTACAGTGTCATCAGGCTAAAAGGAATCTAATAGTGACACGAGACTTGTGCTCAGCACTCTGGCACTATTGCTTTCCTGTCACAAATAATTTATAGCTTTCTATTTCCATCCCTTTGCCTGCACCCCATCCCCTCTTTCTGTTTCTCTAGGTTGGGGGAAATCAATAAACTCACACAACCAAAGTGGCACTTCAGGGGGTTTTAGGGGAAATGTGAGAGAAGAGAAAAGAAAAAAAAAAAAAAGAAAGAAAAAAAAAAGTTTATTATTTGCCCTACCACAGACTTCTCAGATCAGTTCTTCAGCTAGTTCAAATTAGCATGACCTCAGAATATGGCCCTGAGGTCCTCAGACACCTGAACAGGTCCCCAGGAGATAGAGGTTTGGGCCTGTAGTACCACTGACCTATATGGGGTGGATCTGGATCTCTATCCCCAGAGAGAACCTTGACAGTCCCTGCCTCCAGCTACAACCCAGTCAGCCTCTCCACTACTCCAGCTGGGGTCCAGGCTTCATAGTGTGTGTATATAGGTTTCCTAATGTTTTGAGGCACATCTGAAATACCTTTCTTTCCCTAAGCAGCTTTCACTCTCAGGAGTAGTGCTTTCTCAAAAATGTCCTCTCTGTCTCTCTGCCTGTCTCTATCCATGCCATACCACCCACTGGCCACACATTTGCTCTTGGAAGTTTTGCCAACTTATTTTTTGGAACAAATCTTTAAGGGAAGCTCTTGTGTGGGCAGGGAAAATGTGTTACTTGCTTTCACTTTCTGGAGAGAATTTTGGGGAGAAGTTAAAGCTAATATAATGCAGGGCTGAGAGTTCTAGAAACTCAGGTTGAAGAGCATCTGCAGCCTTTTTTCTAATTAGAGAGGCTTGTTTTCGCCTCAGAAAGGGATTTACCATCCCACAGTTACTCTCAGTTCTTTGGTGAGACTGTACCCAAGTCACAGACACCCAGCATTTGCTACTGGCAGGGCCATGCTGCTGCATCTAGAGCTCAGATCAGGTCTTCAGGATCTGATAGTTAGGATTGTGGGTATGTAAACGCACAGACAAGTTGCACTAAGTTCTGAACATGTTTTCCTCTCTTCCAGGATCATCAGAACCAAAGTTCAGCAGCCTTTTCATCCAACACCAGATGGGAGTGGGACAGGTGTGACTGCACCAGGACATACTATTGGTAAGAAGACTGGCATGGGGAGTGGTGACACAACAAGTGGAAAAGAATGAAAATGAAGCCTAGTTGAGGGAACAACGTCTGAGAAGTAGATGCCAAGCAGAGCAGAGGGAGTGAGGGAAAAGAAACCTCAATGATTTCTGTTCTTTGTTTCTGTTCTGTACTGCAGAGAAGGGAATTGTGGCAGAGAAACTGGCCGAAGGCAGGGGCTCGCCTGAAGTGATTCTATCTTAACATCCATTTCATGTTCATGCTCTTTCCTTTGCCTCCCTAGAGAGAAGTATTTACCACTATCATGTCTAAGCACCATCTTCACCTTTTGTCTCCTTACTTTGACTCTACTTTCCCCCTCTCTCCTCCACTTTCGTCTCCCTCCCTTTGCAGAAACTGGTCCATTTCTTAGAGTTAGTAATACACAGACATAGGTAAGATATTCCTGATGCTTCACAATCGAGTTCCTCATTATCCTGGCTCTGTAGTCAGGTATCTTACGGGTATATTTCACTGAGAAAAAGCATTTTCTGCTAGGGAAGATGGGTTCATTGAGGTGAGAAGAAGACAGAGTCTGTAAAAAAGTGACCAAATGTCTTTTAGTCTGCTGTGTCTAAGGGTACTGTGCCAGATGTGGGATATTTTTTACTCTGTGGGCTCCGTGGTGCATATATCTGCTGTTGCTAGCATAGCTTTATCCAGTAACAGTTAAAAACAGGAAAAAAAATATGCAGTATTCTGGGATACTGTGAAATGTAATTGTGGCCTAAGGCACCATCTTACATACTGTTGGTTACTGAGAATCAACTGCTATACAAAGATTTACTGGAAAGCACTGGTCTGCATGGGACAGAGCATGGCAGGTATAATCCTGCACATGAATTATGTTCAGGAGGACAATGGAATGAATGGGACAGTACTGAAGAGCATTTCTGGATGCTCTTTTAGTCTGAACGTTTTCAATGAACTGGGAATCACTGACCACAACAGATGGAGTTGGCAGATATTATTCCTTCGTGGAAAACTAGTGCAACATCTAGGGAATGCATTGTCTGAGTTGGGACAGTGATTGTGAGTGCTGCTACTGGAGTCTCTCATTGCTCTGAGATGTATGGATCTACACTGGATGGTGTTGACAGGTTCTGCTCCATCCTGGAAGGCTCATATTGGAGATAGTGATTGCTTCTGTTCAGTGCTTTATGAGCTGAATGATAGGTAGTGGCATATGAGAGAATTGGGACATTCTCTCCATGTTTGGGACACACTGGGACATAATGGGCATGCCTGCTAGATACATAGTTCTACTTGCTCTATACCGTAAACCCCTGATTACCCTGAAGCGATCATTTCTAATCTGGATGACATATCGGGATCTCACACAGATGCAGGAGGTGTCTGCTTGTTGACATTGGTCAGGGCAAAAAGAAGACACTAGATTCTTAGTAATCTTTGTTGGAGGATGTACTCTCAACTCACTATTTCTTCCACTAGGGAGCTGAATGTATTGCCTCAGTGCTGAAGTGCTTGTAACCTACACTAAGAGTGCAGTATTTCAATGAGTGTTTTGAGTGTGCATGTAAGAGGCTGGTCTGGCTAAGACAGAACATGTGCACTCCTGGTCAAAAAATGCTGAGAGGAAATAATTTGGCAAAATATGGATGGACTGAGAAGTCACTAGAGAATATGGCCTGTGCAGGGCTGCACTCAGTTACCATGGCATGTATTAGGAAGCCTGCTCGGAGCTAGGATATAACAATAAGACTTAGCTTCTTGACAGAATATGCTTGCTTGTTATTGATGGTCCTGTGCTGGAAGGCTGTGGAGCTATGATAGGAATAGGCTGGCAAAGTTGGGATGCAACAGTTTTAGCAGTAGAGCAAATAGGAGTCCTTCAGTGTGAGGGACTGGAAGTCTGCTTAGTGCCCAGGCTTTCCTATGAGAAAAGTGGCATAAATAGCTTTCAGCTGGGGGCACCCTGAGTGCTGTGCTGCTCTCCTCATGGCCCTTTTTCCCTTTTCCTTTTGTCCAGTGCCCAGCACAGCATCCCCTCCTGTCTCCAGTGCCTCCAATGATCCGGTGGGCTCTTACTCCATTAACGGGATCCTGGGGATTCCTCGGTCGAATGGCGAGAAGAGGAAACGTGATGAAGGTAGGGGGAGGGGAGAAGCTCATCCTCCCTTTTATATTCTTTGTCCCCATGTACAGGCTCCAATTTCAGGCCAAGGTTTGCAGCTGCTCCAGGGGCTAGATCAGTTTTAGCAAGAGAGACTAGTTCCCCGCCACTGCCCTGCTGGCTTGAAATGCTCTTCTTCTGAGGCCCTTTCATGACAGGCTGCATCTCCAGACATCTGCTCAGCAGGCAGAGAGCTGTCTCCATTGCTGGAGCTGATCCCAAGTTCATTCACTGCTGGAAATGGCTGGAACTGAACTCCCCAGGTGCCAGCAGGTGCCCAGACTTTGAACTGTGGGTAAACATGGTTTCCCCAACTCCCTCGTTTTCAAACAAAATGGCATCTCAGAGAAGCACCAGCAGTGTGGGACTTACCTTTTGTTCCCTTGTAAACAAATTCCTGCCCTGTGATGTGCTGTGAGCTACATTAGTTGGTGATCATAAAGGCCTACTTTTCAATGGGTAGCATTCTACAGCAGAAATGCCACACTTACAACAGTCTGGAAGCAGAAAAGGAGGTCTTCTGAGTACTGTAGCCCTACAGTTGTTATCTAAGCCTTTCACTTGAGTTCAAAGTGATTAGGATTAAGCTATTACCTTTTCCTTCCTACCTGCTGGGAAGCATTCAGGGCAAAGTGAATCCTGAAATGAGCCAAAAGCTAGAGTCTCAGGTCTAGACAGAATGAGTCAGGAGGGGTAGATAAGGTCTTGGTGCTCTTATAGTGGCTTTAAAAACTTTTTTTCCATAAATCTTGCACTTTAATTGTGATGCATTCAAAAACTGAGAGCCAGGAGGTGAAGTTTTATTCTAAGAGTAGTGCCTGACCAGTTTGTTTGGTACAGTCCTGCCTTCAGTATGTTATTTTCCACTGTTGCCTGTTGAATGGGGGGACGTCTTAGCAGTATAGGTGACTCAGTATGCTGTGTGTACTGTAACTCCAAGGCTGTGTGGTGCAAGAGAATATGAGGTTTCTCTGTGATACATAGTGAGAAGAGAAAGCTCTCCTGAGAGAGATGCTATATTTTGGGGGGTTGGTAATAATTTTCCCAGTATTGGTTCTGGCAAGATACACATCTGAAAGTTTTGCATTCAAATAAACAGAATAATCCCAAGGGAAAAAAAAGGCAGTCATATGATCCCTTCCTCCCTAACAGAAAAATAAAACTAGAGGCAAGGACCCAACCCAGCTCCTAACCCATGTCACTGGAAATTGGATCAGACCCCCAGAGGAAGATCCATTTCCCAGCTAGATGGCAGTAGGGCCTAGCTAAGAGAAAAGTGTAGCAATGGAAGGGCTGAGCCAGTGCCTCAAAGTAAAAAAATGTCAGGAATAAGAGACTGTAAACATTGCAAACTCCTCCAGCATTTGCCATCATAACATATCCTGGAAACAGTGACATTTCAAACTAAGTGACAGGTTTCTCTAATGGTTATGATGGTTTCTCTAATCTTCTTGCAAATTATTTGGGGGTTTTGTGAACCCCTGTCCTCATTCAGTCCATCATGGTGATCAACAGCTCTCAACATGGTGCCTCCATGACTCGTTTTGAAATGACCTGGTTCAGTCTGGCTTTAGCAGCTATTCTTTCAAACACCTGAGAAGATCATCCCACTTTAGATGCAGCCACCCAGTCACCTCTAGCCTCAGAACCTGAGCTTCTTTTGAACAGCACAATTAAACAAGAAACAACTAAGCAGTCATCTAATATTGTGATACTTCACAATGATCTATTAAGAACAGCTCTCTGTGTCCATCCTTAATGCATCACGGATTAGATTTATGAACAGCAAGGAACACTCTGAACATCCCTGCTGTTTCCCAAGAGCCCACACACCCCCCTACGAATGCAAAAGGTACCAGTCCTGAAGAAGTTGATTGGTTTTAGCTCTCAGAGTTTTAGGTGGCAGTTATATGGCACAGCTGCAACGGCCTTGGAGAACAGCCTTAAGCTTACCATCCCAGATATCTGCCGCAGGGAGATGCCATGCTCCTGTCCCAGAAAAACCTTCCATGGGACTGCCTGCCAGCTGGTGAATACCCATAGCCAAGAGTTATCTGGGCTCACACTGGCCTTAAGAAATGCTGGCAGACATAATCACTTTGCAGGGCTGGGTCCTAAGGCTAGAAGAGTTCAAGGGGAGGTCTTGCACTGCCAGCGACCTGCCCTGATTGCTGGGCTACCTCCCTTGTAGCTCTGAGAGCTTTGATTGTTCTTAGCTGAGATAGGGATTAGGAAAGCCTGGCAAGAAATTCGGTGCAGGTATTTCTTTCCTGCTCATACTGGATGCATACACCCTCTCAGTCAGTATTTCCCAGAGCTTCTAAGCACAGTTTTGTTGCAGCCTCTTAATTGCAGGGTTTATTCTTGCGTTGAAAAGCCCTTATGGGCTCCCAGTGCACATCTACTTTCCCAGCATTTTGGGAGTGGCTCTTCCCTAAAGGAGGCAGAAGAAGCAGCACTGCTCTCTCTTTCTTTCTGCTCTGTTGGACCATCTCTGCTGCAAGGATTCCTCTGTGAGGAATGCAGCTCAGTAGAAAGGAGGAAGTACCAAGCTGCTTCTGAATCCTGAGTTCTGAAAACCTTGTTAGCAACCTCTGTGATGACTGGGGGGGAACACAGTGGGAGAAACACTCTCTCTGTACACAACCCCTCCCCCAGGTCTTCCTGGCTGCAGCTGGTGCCTACATTAGACAGTAGCACAGATGATTAAGAAGAGGAGAGATAATTATGTGTCAAGATGATGTAGCAGAACTCCTGAGTTGGACAGAAGGAGCTAGATGGATGCACTAGGTGGGCTCAACAATGGACGCTGACAGCCAGGTGTGTCCCTCACAGGGAGTTAGAGGGAAGAGAGGAAACCTCAACCTATCAACTACAAAGGTGGCCTGGAAAGACTATGGCATAGAGAGAGAGCTAGCAGGGAAGTAGCTCTGAGTATCTACCAGCCACAGCAAGGAACTATCAGATCACAAGTCTTTCCTTAAAACTGAGTCTGTCTTCTTCAGACAAGTGCCTAGGAAAGATAGCCAGGATTTGTCCTGTTAAGAGCACATATTCCTTTTGTCAGTTTTTAACCAGTGATTGTAAACCCTCTGACTGTCACAAGAGATTAGACAAAGCAGAGATTTCATTTTCTAGGATCTTTGGATTCATTTGGCTAAAAAAGTTCACCAACACTTGTATAGCAGCGTGTGACATTTCTTGCAGTCTCTGCAGGCTCTACCAATGTGCTGTAATTTCTCTCTGACCTTTTTCACCTCTTACACCCACCATCTTCCAGAGGCAGAAGTGGCCTGCAGCATCTAATGACTTTCCTAAGAGCACTGAAGGGTCTTGCAGTATCAGGCTGCAGCTGAAAATAGGAATTTCGGGCTCTTCACAATCCTAGTGCTGTGCTATGCTGTGATGGCAGGCCAAGCTCAATAGGGTGATTTTCAGACTAAGGAGAAGCAGTAAGAAGTCCAGAAGGATAAAAGGGTAAGAAAGTAGGTCAATTTTTCTGTTGTTCCATAACTCCCCTGATTGATAGCTGAAAGGGTGTAAATTGGGGTGACTGAGTTGCATTAGCAAAAAATTATTAGCATTTATACTGTAATCTTAAGTGCTGTATAAGGAGAAAAAGGGAGAGATGAGGAGAAAGGAAAGGATGGATAGATAGACAGCTCATTAGCTAATATGAATACAGTATTTCAAACAATTCCTTGTTCACCGTAGCATCTCCAGCTGGGTGAAACTTTTGAGATCTTTACAAAACTGCTCTTATTAGAGGTAGCTCTAATAGCAGGCCACAAACAGACTTCCTCTATAGACCCAGGTTCTCATTTGGGGTTTGTCTTCCAGTGAGGCTGGTAACATTCTCAGCATTATTTAACTTGGTCCTTGACAATATCTTAGTATTTGACAGCATTACTGGCAATAATATCTGCAGTGCTGACAATGGCAGAGGTAATATCCCCCAGTATTATCGGTATTAGCAGGGATCATATCTGCAGCCTGTTATTGGTGGGAGCAGACATAATGTGTCTGGTATTATTAGTATCAGTAGTAATAAAACTCACAGCCTTGTTAGTATGGTCAGTGTTAATATCAGCAGTATGTTTGTGGGAGAGGAGGAGACAGAGTGGTTGCTACTGCAATATACTTGGGCTGCCTGCAGTAAAGGAATCCCCAATGGAGATGAGGGAGTAAACCCAAAAAGTCAGAAGTTTCTCTTTTCCTTTCCTCACCTGTGATTTTGATGATTAGAATGATTTACATTGAAGTAATTGATGCAGGCAGGGGTCAGTGCAGGAGGACAGTCAAAAGTCACCAACATTTTGGCAGGCCTGGTGGTGTCTTCTGAAAAGCATCAGCTGCTTCAGTGCAGGTGGTTTACTGTACTCTTTGAAACAGGGTTGAGCTGTGCAGAACAACGAGCTGCCTGATAGCAGCAGGCACATTTGCACTGTTAGCCTTTCTGCTGCGGGGTGGGCAGTGTTGCTGCACTTAATTTTGGTGCTGCACACCTACTTTTCTGACTGTTACTACAATGACAACCTCTACTGAGAAGCACTATGGTGGTTTTCTCTTCCAGTCTCTGACTGCAGCGCAGGGTTTTGACAGTGTTCAGATTGGAGATTTTCCTACCTGTTCATAATCTCATTTTCCTACTGTGCAAGTAGAAATGCTTCCTTCAGCTGGAGTGTGAGGCAGAAAGATCTGCAACAGTCCCAGTCCTGAAAGTTGTTTTAGGTACTGCCTCAAGACAAAGACTGTCTTAAAGAACATCTTAAACCAAACTGTCAAAGGGGAAAGTAGCACAGAGAGGAGAGATATGTAATATGTTTAAGTCTGAGTTTTTGAGCACACAGACCAGCAGCTGAATTAGGCCACTGCAAGTATGATCCCATTTGTGTCATTCAGAGTGGCAATGATAATGTAATTTGGGAGATGGCAATGATAATATAATTTGGGAGTTGTGACATTTCAGGTGACTTTGTGTCATTGTCAGTGGCATCAGTATGTGCTTGTAGGCAGCATGTCTATGGATATCATGGTGGTGTAACTATATCAGTTGTGGGATTGTGACACTAATGATGAGATTAACTGTGTCACTGCTTGCCATGCTGCACCATTACACACAAGGCCATTACACTCTTCACAGAGGGGCTGTGAATTGTTCCTGATGGTGTGTCTGCATCACTGCATGCACTAAAGTTGTTTCAGTGTGTACCAACTGGTGCAGGCAGCACTGTGCCGTCACTGCAATTCATATAGTTGTTACTGCAGCTGATGTGATGTGCTGACTGGCAACAGAGCATCACTGTACCATGAGAGTGAAGTTAATAGGGCCACGTCAGTGCAGCACTGCATTGAGATTTGTGTGCTTTCATTAAGTATGAGCATATTGTTCCAGAGCACACTGGGGTTGTTTTAGGACATGCAGCATACTTATGTGTCATCTGTAGAAAAAAGATGATGCTTTAGCAGTGCTGTAGTTGTACTACTGCAGAGAAATCTAGCTCTTATCTGTCCTGTAGGGAAATACCTTCATTTTCCTGTGCTACCTGCTTATGTTTGCAAAGAGTGAGAGAGACTTTATCATGGCTGTATCATGGCAGCTGATGTATGTTAATCCCTGGTCATATCAGGAGCACTTCTGTTCTCACAGAACGGCTGTGCTGTTGAAGACAACAGGGTGTATTTGGACCCCTGCAGGTGACAAAACAGCACCACTGTCTGTGGTGCGGCTGCTTTGTTTCACGCTGTGAATTCTTGTCACCACAGCTGATGTGTCTGCATTATTCTATATTATTACTTTATTGCAGGTCAGCATTAGTCTAAATGACATCAGAGATAGATGCAGTTACATTGTCTCGGGTGGCAACCTCATGTTCCAACCATCACACACAGTTGTGAGGTGTGCAGCTGGCAGTTTATAGCTGTGCACATGGAGGGAGCAGTTTCTAAATTGTTTCACACTGTCACAGTGCTTCCTCCTATATTTCCTGGGACTGTGTAATTTCATAAAGTGTGGCTGAGTTTCCAACAGCTGTCAGCTTTGCAGGAAATGTTGTGTCACTGCAAACAGCAGTGGTCACAGGGGATGTCCAACCTCATTATGTCTCTACATATAAGTGTAGATAACATGCTTTTCCATTTGAGATGAAAATATACATTGAAGAGGGAGTTTATTCTCAGCAGCCACCCACTTCTCCATCCTGAGGGCCTTTTGCTGTTGAGATTCCTAAGAGGATGTAAGAAAGGCATCTGATACTCATTCTGCACCTCTCTAAATAAACTGAGGAGGATGGTCAGAGAAGGGAGAGTATATGTGGAAAAAGAGAGGAGGGGAAAATTAGATAAAGGAGACGACAATGAATAAGCAGCACAGCACTGTCAGAAATGTGGGCTGTTGCACCATGAATTTGGAGGTCTGTCTGTAAGCAAGAGAAACTGTGTTGTGTGTGGCTGCACGGACCCTGGGAGTTTTGGGGGTACATATTGCTCAGGAGGACTCCAGGTAAGGGAGAGTTAACAGCTTACATCACAGAAAGCAGTTTGGACAGAATACTCTGCTTCTAAAGCTTATAGTGATGCTTGCTTTGGCAGCGTTTGGCACTATCTGAAGACAAGCTGGTCTGCCTTCAGCTGTATTTGTGTGCGTCTCTGCTTGTGTATTTGTGTCTCTAGGAATGCACTCCTGCTTGGTTTTTGTATTTCTGTGTTAGGATCACTGCTTTCTGCCTATCTGTGCTTATGTACCGGGGTGAGTGGCAGGTTGGACCCGTATTTTTGTGCATGCCGATGGAGACCTGGAAAATGTGTATGTTAAGTTGTATAGAATATTGCCTAGTAGGAGAATGCATACTGTGGATGATACAGATGTCTGGGCATGTATGGCTTGGTGTTAGTGCTGTGTATTTCTATGAATGCCAGGCATTTGTACTCACATTTTGAGCATATATGTGAGTGTTGCATATTTGTATGTATATTCTGTGTGTATGTGTTGTTACCTACTTGGAATTATCACTGTATCTTCATGGTCATCGGATATAAATACGTAGCCTGTTAGTGCCGTGCACTTCTGTATATAGTTTGTACAGATGTGTATTTGCATTGGGGTTATATATTTGTGTATATAAGTTGTTCTTGTCTGTGTGAAGGTTGTTTATTTGGGTAAATAATTTGTGTTTGTTTACATTAATTATTTTTGTATATGTGAACATAAGCAAATTACTTTGTAGAGTTCCAGGTTTAGTTAGTGTCTGTATATTGTTGTAAATTACTTATTTATTCAGAAATTACATTTGATATGCACCCGTATTTGTACCTCCTCATGTCCCAGTTTGCATTCTTGTGTCTTTAAATGTTACTGGCTATGTTTTGTGAGTCATTCTTATGCACATTTTTTTCCCCAAGTTTATGTGTGTGAGTGCCATGGAAGTGTGCCTGTCTGACTGTTTATGGGTATTTAGTTTGTGGTTAGATCTTTTTCTTCCACTTTTGGACTCATTCCTGGGAGGGGTTGTTGCAGCTAATGTGTTAGCGGGAGTCAGGCAGTTATGACTCCTCCCAGTATCTCTGACTGCTCCACATGCCCACCTGTACAGAGGCTGCTCCCTAGCTTTACTGGTGCCTATTCCTCTGGTTCTTCTTGTGTGTTCTATGTGGTCCTATACACATTCAGAGAGACTAATTCAATTTTTTTATGGTTATAAAGGGTATGGGAGTCAGACCATAGTGTTTGGATCCCTGAGGATCATGTGTTAAAGCACAGTGTGTGGCAAAATAAAATGCAAAAGGGTTCAGAAATAGCTGGGAAATCGCAGGCAAATGGTATTGTAGAGGACTGTTGGTGGTTGGTATAAGTGGATTAAGGTACCATGACAGTGGGATATAATAATGACACTGTATAAGGGTCAAGTTCATGACAATGAGAGAAGTGTAAAACTACTACAGAATCAAGGTTGAGAGCAGTGAGGCATACCAGAGATCAAGGTAACATGTCAAATGACCCAGGCTGATCTATCAGAACAGGGAGGGCTGGGAAACCTCCATCAAGAAGCAACAGAATAAAGAACAGGAGGAGCAGGGTGTGGAAGCAAATCAATGGACCTGTACTGTAGGACCCAGCTGTAGCAGCCAGTTCACCAGCAGTGTGGGACATGCAGTATCTCCACAAGCAGATCAGTTGCATGATGGTGTGAATGGCTTGGGCAGTCTGTGAGCAGTGGCTGTTTGCATCACAGTGATGGAGAGCAGGGACAACACAGTGATGACATCAAGTGATGGACATAACCTATGATGGTAGCCATGGACTATAGAGACCATGTGGACCGGGGCACTATTCCCAGTTGCTGGATAAACAAAGAACCTAACGGGCAGTAAAACAAAAACAAAGGAGACTTGGAAGCACCTGACAGCCCTAATTCATCACAGCCCAAGATTTTTTTTCCCCCTCATGTTCCCATTATATTTGTTTGTAAAAGTGGAAATCAATTTTGAAGGTAATTTTCTGGAAAGAATGAAAGGGAGGTGGGAGGGCCGGATAAGGCAGAGATGGCAAGAGGAAAAAAAAATTTAGGCCAGGCACAGCCCAGGGGCAGCTCTTGGCAAGGTGAAAGAAAATTGCATATTCAATCTCCATCCATGAATCTCCCTTGCTGCTGCCCGCCTCCTGCTCGAAAACAATGAAGGCTTTCTCCCCTACACTGCACAACGCCTGGGTATCAGCGCTCACTTTAACTTCAGGGTCATTAATTCACCTGATTATTGCAGGAGAGGAGAGGGTTGCAGATGCATCCGTTCTAAAGAGCCCTCCCTTAGCTCATCCTTTGATTAGTTTGGGGTGGGGGGAGCTGAGATAATGTGTTGTCTTGGACTCGGTTTAAAATGGGAGGGGTTGAAGAGGAGGTGGAAGGAGATAGAGGTGGAAAGAGAAAGATGTGGCCCGGCTTGTTGTGGAAGGGAGGGTCAGAAAGCAGTCATTCTTGCATCCCTCTGCTGCGGTGTTACTGCAAATTAAAAGTAGCATGTTCCACTCCGTAGCTATCTTTCAGGCAGAGGAGGAGCATGGGTATATGTCGGCATGGGGATGGGGGGGATATTATCATTGCTTCCTCAGCAGCCCAGCATAGTGTCACCCTGTGAGGTGACATTTGAATTTACAATTCCGCTGAGAAAAGCCATTAATTCACAAATTAACATTTCTCCCTCTCTCTCTAGCTCTCTCTCTCTCTTCCTCTCTCTCTCTCACATGGATGTGCAAGCAATTGAAAAGACAAAGGAAATAGCCTTAAGGAAGAGACTTTACTGCTACTCTGTCTGTGCAGAGATTGCTACTACTGCTTTCTAGATAGATAAACCAATTACCTGAGCTGCTCTGTTCATGGCAGCCTGCTATTACCTCCTTTTGTAGAGCTGACTCCATTGCTGGATTACACTGTGTATATCTCATTAATGTAAACCAGCACGATACTGGGCAGTGTCCCTGACCCTTCTTGCCAGAGCCCATTGCCTTGCAGTGGAAGAGGAAACTGGGAGAGGAGTCAAGAGCAGAGGTGGTGGTAGGCACACTTGCTTCCTAATGCATAGAGACCAGGCCACACAGACAACCTGCTTAGAATACCTGTGCTGAGCTTAGCAGAGACAAGGACTTCCCTGTTACAGAGGAGATTGCATGATTAACACTAATATCTTCCTTGTCTTGGTGAACACTCAGAGTGCTGCTCAACAGGCCTCATCTATGGGAACCAGTTATGGGCAGCCCCTTGCAGCCTCATTCTCAGCATTACTCTGAGTTTCCTCCAGGTGTAGAAATGTGTGTGGTAAGCAGATTCAGAGGTGTGAGTACAAAAACTGCATGTACGTATCTATAGGCAGATGCAGCTGACTGCATCCAGAGCTAACTAACATAGCCTCATGACAGACCTCAGAATAAGAAACAAAAATATGTACTTCAGCTCACGGTCTTAGAGGGCCAGATTTTTCTGTGGTGCAGCTCCAGTGAAAGCCAGTCAGTGATGCCTACAGAGATACTCTTGTCAAAGACAAACACTGGACACTGCTACCACACAGCCCCCAGTCCTCTTCTGATTGCCTGTTTGTTGCTCTCTGCTGTCATGCTCTTTCTCACATGCTTAGTTCTGCTGTCACTGCTGCTATGGATGCTTGGACAGCACATATGTACAGCATATGCAAACAGACATATGCACTCATCTGCATGCTGATGCCATCCCAAGCACACATACATGACACTAGGATGCCTGTGCATCCTCGTGTCCCTGCAGACACAGCTTCTCCCCACCTGCTCTGGTGAAGCCCCTCTCCAGGGCTCCAGGCCTGCCTGCTGGATTGCACACTGGCAGGCAGCTTTCTGAGCATCTTCTGCTGCTCTTTGCAGACACATTTGTAGGAGGGCACCTGGCTATTTCTGTCCTTTAGCCTGCTGACGCAGCTATGTGTGTTTAGGGAGAAAATGCCCTAGCAGTGTGGGTTATATAAACATTTGCATATCAGCCTTTGCTCACAAAGCACTCTACCTCTATAGAACTGGCCTCATCAACAGGTTTTTCACCTCCCATGGGTTTGTTAGGCCCTGTTAAAGCCATTCTCCTAACTTTCATGAAAGGTAGAAGCTTGCAGCGGGCAATTCTCCAGGCAGAAAGAAAGCAGATCAGAACCACTCTTTCTGTAAGCCTGGTCTCCATGTGCTCAGCGCATGGACTATGTGCCTCGTTATGGCATTGTCTTGGCTCCTCAAATCTCCCTAAAATCTTATCCTCTTAACAATCCCATCCACCTCTCTGACATTCCCTGCACCCCACACTACACACAGTACATGGCTGGGGAGCAACATCCCGCAGCTGGTGCTGGAAGACAGATCACGATCAGTGGAGGAATCGGCAGGCAGTGCCAGTAATTCAAACCATCCTGACCGTTCAGTGAACCTGAACCTGCTGACCTTGACAGCACTAGACAGCAGCAGCCTCAGGAATCCCAACCTTTAGAGAGGCGTCAGCAGAGGACAGCTTTTGCTCTCTGCCTTTATTTCTCTCTATCTCTTTCCAATCACATCCCAGCAGCCAAGGGGCCCAACAGACAATCCCCAGTGCACCAATTAGCTCCTAATCTGACTATCTCTGCACTCCTAAGTCTACATCAATGTAACATTAAGCTTTGGTTGTCTTTCATAGATGTAAATCATTCCTATAGAGGGGTGTCTTGTGCTAAAGGAAAACACTGAGCACCTTGCTCTCAGTTAGGGCCACTAAGAAATCCCTCCTCCTCCCCAAATAGGGGTTGCTGCTGCTTGAAAGGAAAGCAGGAGCTCTTTGCTTCCCTAAGTGATAGCATCGCTTGCTCCAGATGTGTTTCACTGGATCTCAGAGCGAAGCAACAAGACCTCACCAAGTGATTAGGCCATGAGAATCCTGGCTCAATAGTTGAGGGGTAGGGAGGTGACTGAAGTGGAAGGAAGAGAAAGACAACTGTGCTTACTTTTGTCACAAGAACTTGCCTTAATGAAAAAATGCAGTTGGTGCACACTTTAAGATCCTTTCAGTGAGTACAGGTTTTCTTCCAGCTACCTCTGTGACTGCCAAGCAATGCTTGAAACAAACAGCATTTTGTATTGGCCTGCAAAGGCTAGGCTAAGATCTAAGATGTTGCACATGGGGAACAAACCTGTTAACTGTAGGTGGCCTAAAAGAAGCAGTTACAATATATATCTATTGAGACATAGTAGACATGTCTGTCTGTCTTCTGTTTGTCTCCATTCATAATTCTTTGAAGGTGTTTTTTCCACACATCAATCAGATAAAACAAAAGTCACTTTAAAGGAGTGTCAAATGCAATTCATGCCTATTTTAAGGTCCTTTAAAATGTCAGAGCTTTGACAAGAGGCCTTAAATGAACACTTAAGTCCACATTTCTCCTTTTATTTTGCTTCATCCATCTAAGCATCATATTGCTTACATCCCATTAGATTCAAGGTACAAAGTCCTCTTCCCACACAGAAGAACAGCTATAGAAAACCAGATAGGAGCACAGTACCAGAACAGAAGCTAGGCCATAGGTATCACAGTTTCCATTCCTACTCCATAGATGTGGAGTAGGTCAGGAATACTTTCTCTCTTTGGCTGTGCCTTTTTTTGGAAGCTCAGAGGTGTTATTCTGCTTTTAAGTGAGGGGATATGCATCAGAACAGGTTTGTAGGCAACTGATAAAACCTGAATGAAGTGGTTATTGTGTGTGAAATGTCCATCCAGTGCTTTCTAGTCCTCTCTCAGATGCTTTAGGAAAGGCTGTTATAAAGGACAGGCACATTTCCATGCTTGGTTTCCTCAAAAGAGCTGTTGGTTTTTTTTTTTTTGTTTTTTTGTTTTTTTTTTTTTTTAAATTATTTTTTTTATTTTTTTGCTTTGGTTTTTGGCATCTAGTGTGGAAAGAGGTAGCCATTGACCAGAAGAGCTGACCTTGCAAGCAGATTGGAACTATCCTAGAGTTTGGAACAATTCTACTAAATTAAAAAAATACCTCACTAGCTAATCCTTAGAGATAATTATGGCTTCTCTGTACAGCCCTCTCTTATATGTGAAACTGACTGCTATCCATGACTGGGCACTCTCTTGTTTGAGGACTACCTCTTATAGTTTGGAACAAATCTCTGACATACCTGTTTCAGAAGTCATATCAGTATAGGTTCCTTCATCTAACAGTCAAGACCTTTACATGAGCTTATGCAGAAAGATTCCAAATTACTAATGATTTACAGTTATTACAAGAATGAACATTCCAGGAAAAAAAAAAGAGTTTGCATGCTAATAGTCCAAGACTGCTGCATATCACAAGCCTGTAGCTCTCTTGCCCATTCCTAAGATCTCATCTATCCCTGAACTGTGGCTGACCCTCAGGTGGACCATGGCAGATGCTGAACAATACAAAGCATCAACAGTGAAATTTTACTGTGCCATGGCCAAATGAAACCACAAGAGATTAAGATATGCTGTGGGTAATCACTCAGGCTGAATTTTGCTCAGGACAGTCAGGTTAATGTCTGCACTCTTGCAAAAAAATGCCATGGGAATTTTAATGACTCTGAGTGATCTGAGCCTTTGTTTTATGGCATGTCAAAAATGGCAGCCCTGAAAACATTCTACTTAAGCGCTGGTTTGGTGCTGACTCAGAAGAGCTTCCAATAACATGATTCACTGGTATCTGGCCCAGGGGCAGGTACAGCCTTCTTGGACTTGTGAGGTTATACTAAAAGTGTGTATGAGGGGAAAATAAGGTGGAATGAAAGAAAAAGAAAGTCTAGAGCAAGGGAAATGGGAGAAAAAGAGGTATTAAGAAGCATGTTAGTGAGGGATCAAGGCAACAGAAACCAGCAGGCTACAAAGTAATTCCTGTTTTCTAAACTGCACATCAGAGGTGTCCACAGCCTGATTCTGATTTGCTGAGCTCTAGCACTGGTGGCCTCTCGGGCACCAATGTGCTTCACTGGAACCTCAAGGATGTCCCAGTAACTAGATGGGGCTGGATGGGGACAGCATATCTCTGTGCTCTTTTCCTTGTCTCTAGCACTCCTGATAGCAGTGTTTATTTGCATGTCAGGCAAAGCACTGCTTGAGAAAAAAAACCCTCCGAGTGTGGCAGTGTCAGTGCTCGCTGTTGTTCGACAGTGTAAAATTAAATTAATAAAGCCCCCAACACAGGAAAACATAACAGGAAATTAATGGCCTTTACTGTCGCTCTGATGCAGTCATTTGCAACCCTGCTTTCCGCACCAAAGACTTCATAAATGCAAGCAGTTTCTCTAAACAAGCATAGTTAGGGCTGCATGCAATGTAATTTTTTGCGTTGCTTCTGTCCTTTGGAGCTAACAAAAGTCACCCTTTTTTATGTGCGCACCAAGGGGCATCCCACAAAGAAGTAGCTCCCCAACAAATGGGCTTAGGGAGATGACAGGAGAGAGCTAAGGTCATGCCAATAGTGTTAAGAACATCTTCTGCCCTGGCAGAGGGGACAGCATAGCTCCCTGTGCCACACTTTTTCACAGCAGCAGCTCTCCCTGAAGGCTCTGGGCTAAAGGCAATGTGATGGACACCACAACAGCATAAATCAGGATAACCCTTCTGATAACTTTCAGGATGTGTAAATCAGTATAACCACTGAATACAAGATTTATAGATTTGCACTGACTAGAGGATCTTGCCTGCCCTGTGATAGTGCTGCATGCTACTCTGCCAACATAAACAAAGCCAGTGTACTGATCCTGGAGGCAGCTGCATTTCTATGTGGCTAGCAGTCAAGCCTAATAATGCTAGTAAGAGATACTAGACTCACACTTTGTCCCGTATTACAATGGTATAAATCCCTACTGACTCTTCTGAGGTAAAGGAATTGCTGTGGATTTGCAACCTGACTGAGAGCGGTATATGTCCGCTCACCTCCAGCATACCCAAATGTCACAAAGCTGCAGTGACTGCTTGCACAGAAGCCAGCAGTTTTGATTACCCAGGCTAACATGTCTCATCTGCACACTCACACATGTTGTACACACATTTGAGGCAGCCGCTTGCAGCCTAACACCTGGAAAGGCCTTTGCTGGTGTATTCAGCAAGGTTGGTTATGCTGATTATCATCTTAACACACAAATCCAAGTCTGTATAGACCTAGTTTCGTAGATACTCTGGGACAAATTTGCAATCATACACTCAAATGCTGGAGTAAATACATATGATTTTCATATGCATATACACACTCACTTCTTTAAATGCACATTTGCATGCTCCCATGATAATCCAAGACAGATATGAGTACACTTCATTACACATTTGCACACACAATTCATTTAATTTACCTTCTCATTGAGCATTGCCATTTTGTTCATGTAAGCCTTGCGTTAGGCTGCACTGGCTGTCCCTGCTCCATCTGAGGTATTCTGTCATACACGACCCCTGTGATAAAAGCACTGCAGCCCCCCACCTGTCAGGCACCAGCACACATCTCACTCTTCCTTGGTCAGGCACTCTCGCTTCCCTGCATGAGCAGCCTTCCTTGCTCACTGATTCCTCATCTAAGATACACTCTCATTTCAGAACAGAATCTCTTTGTTTCTGAGCCCTTCTGCTCTGAGCCTGAGCATGTAACAAATACACACAGTTTATGTGTCACAGGCATGCTTCAATTACAGAGACAATTTGCATACTCAGATTCAGGATTGTGGAAAACACAGACTTTGTTCCCTGCAGGCAAATGGACACACAGGAATTTGAAAAACTGCAGTTAACAAAGGCTGAGTTCACACTTTCCTGGGGTGCTGTTCCTCCAGCATTCATCTCCCACTATCCCTGTTTCTGCAGGATACTGTACATAACCTGAACTTGCACCAGAGCTTCTTTCACCATCACAATGTAGATCCCTAACATTACTTCTCTGTGCACTGATGAACCTTCTGTGCTCTGTCATTGCTATCCTGTACTCATTTAGGATCCTTTTCATCTGAATCTGAAGTCTCCCCACCAGATCAGTTATGACGGTTAAAGCCTTGACAATTCCTGCAGCACTGCTATGTGCTGAAATGCAGAACTGACCTATGTAGAGAAGACACCTTCTTTGATGCTGTCCAAGAGGCTGCAAAGAATTTATT
Organism: Tricholaema leucomelas; assembly: GCA_013400475.1. Classification (NCBI taxonomy): domain Eukaryota; kingdom Metazoa; phylum Chordata; class Aves; order Piciformes; family Lybiidae; genus Tricholaema lacrymosa; species Tricholaema leucomelas. Next base: position 144,760 of record WAAF01003684.1, on the reverse strand, counting down.
TTGGAAGTTTAAACCAAAATTTACAGCTTTTCTTTTCCAAACCCTACTGGATAGGGCAGGAAAATTACTTTAAGGCTACTAAGCCTTCCTCTTGGTCATGCTGTGAGGAGTGCTGTATTAGTTTAATGATCACTGGGGATGCTAACAGAGTCTTTAGAAACACTGTCATCAGCTTATGCAGACCAGGACACGAATATCAGACACTTCTGACTCTGTGCAAAATGTGCAATCCATTCCCTCAGCCAAGACCTTTGTCCTTGATCTCTTCCTTGGTTAAGGGTCAGCTCAGACACAAATGCAGGAGGTCTGCTATTCCCAACAGGAGCTTGATGCCAGAGTTTGAAGCCCAGGTCTGATAGCACTGGGCTCCTTCCTGGACCCATGCCGAATGCAGAGTGAGGGTCTGTGCAGGGCTGGCTGCTGTGAATGACAAGCACTGGCTATCGATCGCGTTCTGAACTCGGCCCAGCCGATAGAAGGTAATTAATGACTCCATTTGCCTCAGTACCGAGGAGAACAATTGAGTTTGAAACTGCAACAACTGGCAGTGTGGGGAAAGGCCCCTCGGGACGCCCAGGAAAGCTGTCTGACAGACCCAGGCTGCACAGGGACACAGGAACACATCAGAGCTCTGGAAAAAAAAGAAGGGAAATCAGACAAAGGCAAAGAGTAGTCTCAACACAAAGGGTGACTTGGGAAAGAGTGGCATATGTAACTGTGAATGCCCAGAGAGTGGGACAGAGCTGCTCTGGGTTAAGCACCCCAGAGGAGACAGTGACAAAAGCAGGCTGCAGGGAAGGACAGGGTCTCCTGGATGGGGCAGAGGGATGGTATTTCAACAGCTGGCTCAGCACTGCAGCGTTAGACAGATGCATTCCCCTTGGAGGCTTTGACAATTAGATGGGTTCTGCTGTGTCACCTGGCTGGCAGTTCTTACGACAGTCACATTCACTTTTAGTATGACTGTGATTTTTATTGGTGGCACTTGGAGGTCCCAGCTGAGACCGTGGCCCCACAAAGCAGCAGGCAAACATGCCACAGGGGCAGTAATAGCCCCTGCCCCAAAAGAAGTAATTCCATCTTTGTGTGCCAGTTGCACAGATTCTCATGACCCTCCTCGATGTTTCTGTGCCACAAAGGTCTTCTATGTCAGCAGTGCTAAATTATTTGTTGAGATAGCCCCATCCCACCCTGAGCAAGGGTGCTGTCACTTGTAGCCAGGGAAGTAACTGTATTATGCTGCTTTGTGCTACTTGTACATGATGATATGTTTGTGACTTCCAGATCTAGGAACATCTCTTTGTTTTGAAGCTATTTAATGAGCATCTTCCCTATGTCAGGTGTAGTTAATGTTGTTCTTGTGTCCATTGGCATAGCATTTCCTTGTTATCTGTCAGGATACTCCTGTGACATCTGTGGAACTTTGCTGTGTCTTGTGTCAAAGGTTTACACTGAACATGGGCTGTGTGTGCTCCTTCAGCATCCTTTTGGGAGAAGAGATGTTTCCTGTCACATGTGCAAGGCCAGTTCTGATCACAGTGACAGCAACGGTGTGCTCTTTTGAGGGACACAGCGACCAAGGCCATGGTTCACCTCTCAAGCTATTTGTTAAGATCCTTCTGATTTAAGAGAGATACATCCCAGTGTTACAGTACCACAGAATTTCCTCCCCAGTGAAAATATAACTGGGAAAGGTGATGATGCTTCCTAATAGTACAGCTTGTGCAGTTACCTGGGTGGCATCCCCAGATTCATCTTGCAGCTGACGTGTTGCTTCACCACAGCACCCTTGTAAGACCTGATTTCCTGGCAAAGCCCCATCCCTTCATTGTTTACTTCTAGCACTGTTCTTCATCAGTGGAAACGATGCCCATCACAGTGCCATCCCTCATGGGATGTCCCAAGCCAAATTTTCTCCATGAACCCTCCCTTAGGTTTGACCTGCAGGTATGTAGGAAATAGACCCCATTTCTTGTCCAGAGTCCTCTCTGCACCTTACTGCCACTTTTGCTCATATCCATGCAGTTGGCAGCTCCCATACTTTGTATATTATGATATTTGAAGCTTCTCCTCATAGTCCAGCTCACAAAGTCATAGGCTTAGATGAGAATTGCAACTTTGATCAAAATGCAGACATAAGTGTCTGTTCCTTGCAGTTTCAGGGAAAAAAAAATGAAAATGCATCCTCTGTAGGTTTTGACACCAGAAAACAAACACAGAGTATTTACAGTCCTTTAGTTTTAAAGAAAACATAATGAACCATGACTGTGAATGTCTCAGTGTTAGCAACACAAGACATATAAATCTGTCTTTCAGGATCGTATCTGTGAAAATTTCTTCATAAGTAAAATGCATATGCACAGTTCATGTTATTGCTCTGTGAAGTCTGCTATTTGTGTGCCCTACCATTATTAAGTCCAGAACTATTGCAAGCTGTTTAGACAAGGTCTGCCTTGAGGCAGCCTAAAGGCCTCTATTAAAAGTTTCTTTTCTTGTCTGATATTTAAAGTCTAGGCCATGGCAGAATGCCTCCCCCACCCCCATCCAGAACTTTCACCTGAACTACAGCATTGCCTTTCTCCTTATTTTTCCACCTCTTTCTATCTTACTGCTTTCATCATTCTGATTTCTTATCTAAACCTGTTCCTTCCCTTTTTCCTCCCTTCATCCCTTTCTTTCGTTTCCCCATGTCTATACATGTCTTTTCTTACCAGCTGGGCCTGAGTTTACCAAGTACACATAGGCACTTTCGTGCGTGCACATGCACATACGCTGACACAAATAAATAAATAAATAAAAAGGTCAGTGAGCAGAGCGGCAATAACCCCTAAAACAGTACTATCAGAGGGACATGATTGATCAATTGAATTCCATAGCGGCTGAAAAATGTGGGATTAAGCAGTGTATTATACGCACAATGAGTTGAGGCATGATGTTCATTTCAAGTTCATTTCGCCAGCCCTCTGCCACCAGATCAGGCAATCAATAGGGGCAGCAGATATCATATATCACCTCTCTCCATGCTAGGGAGAGAGCACCATAATCTCTCGCAAATTTAGAGTGACAGATTTGTCAAGATCTGAAGGGCCCCTGAATAAATGAAGGAAAAGAGACTCCTACAGCAACTTGGGAAAGCTGTGGTTTCACCTTCTTCACACAAAGGCATGGCTTGTGCACACATGGGAGACACATACACAGGACTCTGCAGGCAGACAGGAACTGCAAACACGAGTGTGTGTGCACTAGTCTGTGCAGCTGCTCAGGGCAGCTCACTAAGGGTAAAATCCACTGACACAATGGACAATCAATGGAAGTTTTACCTTTGGTATGGTTTAACCCCAACCAGCAACTAAGTGCCAGCTACTAGGAAGAAAATTAACCCTGTTCCAGCCAAAACCAGAACAACCATTCAGTTGCACCAAACACCATGCATAGTGTAGGGCTGCCATCCTTGAAAATCAAATAAAGCCTAAGCCAGTCACTGCAGACAAACAGCTTCTCGGGCATGTACAGTGGTGCAGAATCTAAAGAATACCCAGAATAATGATCTGCTGCAAAAATACCCACATGAATTAGTATCATGGTGTGCACAGTCATGCACACCGACTGACGTGTGGAAAAACCCTTAAAGGCAAACAGCTTCACAGGCTGCAGACACATTGAGAGAAGCACTGATGCAGACACGTGGGTTTTTTTTCTGAGCCTGGACCCAGGAGTTTTGTGCCAGCTTTCTGCAGGGGTAACCAGAGAGAAGTGCCTACTGGAATTGGAAGCATGAGCCTTGAGCTACTATAGTGCTTCTGAAAGCCACTCCCTGCAGTAACAGCACCATCCATCTAAAACACGAAAACTGCACTGACATACATGGTGTGCAGTCCTGGTCTTTGCTTTGTTTTCTTTTAGTCAAATCTGTCATGAACTCCAGCTTTCAAAAATTTGAGAATTTTCCCTCCTGCAAATAAGCCTGAGAAAGGGAGAAAATGCCAGGGATCAGTGCCAGTAAACATTCCTGCTCTGGCTAGAGGTGGAAAAGAGAGAAGAGACTGCTCAAGGGAAGGCTGTTGCCTGGGACAAATCAATATGTAATATTTTCTGTGGTCTTGCGACTGCTACTGTACTACGTTACTGTATATAATGTACTATTGATTATATCATATTGTATAATCACCTATAAACGGATATATCTCATAGCCAGAAGGCAGCAGGCTCAGTTATAACTCTGGGCCACCAGCTGGGCATTAATTGTGCCAGGAAAATACCCAGATCTTGGCACCATCCACAAGCTAAAAGATGAAGCAGCAGAGTGGCATGGTTCTGGCCATTGCACAGTGAATGCCCTTTCAGGCTCCTGGGAGCACTGTCTGCCCATGAGCATCTTGCAATCATATGGGTGTGATAAAAGGCCTGTACAGATCCCTCAACCACTTCCTTGACAGACAGGAAATTTCCGAGAATCACAGACTGGAAGCCACCAAAAAAAGGCTCAAGTATGAGGAACAGCAGTGAAAAAGCAGGAAGGTAATTGCAGAGCAAGAGATAGAACCTGCTCTTCTGTTTGACAGAGTGATAAGATAGTGAGACTTGTGTCTGAAGCACAGTAGGTAGAGATCTGGTGTGGAGGTATATCAGCATGGATGAGGCAGAGGATTATAACCAGTCTCACCAAAATTAGGTTGAGAGGTGACAGCAGAAAGATACTCAGCACAGTTGGAGAAGATTATAATGAGCAGCCATGCCTCAGGTGAGATAAGCGATTATGACAAAGGAAGATTCACTTCAGCTGGGACAGGAGGTTATAACTGACAGACTCACCTTGGATGTGACAGATGCTAATAGCAGGAGACTCGCTCACTTCAGATTAAAAGGGGTTATAACCAAGATAAATGCACTTCATTTGACTTGGGGCATAACAGGGGAAAAAAAAACAAAAAACAAAACAAACACAGGTGGGTGATAAGATGGCTTATCACAAGGAAGGATTCACTTTGGTCAGGGCAGGACATTTATAATGGACCCACCTCTGAAAGGGTGTAAGTGGGCTTTAAGACACTTGGGATGACTCAACAGAGGTAAAGACACCTGGAACATGGCAGCAGGCACCACAGTGAGGTTGGATTATGTCAGAAGTCTTTTGCAAGAACAGAGATCTGGGGATACTCATATCATAAAAAGGCTTTTCTTTTTTCTTCCTAGTTAGAACAAAGTAATACCAGGAAAGCCAAGTCTTGATGAGTAGGACTGGGTTTTGTAATACAATAATTCTTTTTGGATAGGAAGGGAGACTAATGAAGACAAAGATTCACCTCATTTTGGAGAGAGATTTATAATCTAGACATGGGTTATGATAAATCATGAGCTACCTGTAGGAGAATGGGACAGACATCATAACAGAAACCAATGCATGTTGAGACGTGTTCCACTGGGAAAGACATTTGTCTGGTGAAATAGTGAGTCAGAAGCAGGATCATTCCTTTCATCTGAGGGGGTGAAAGACTCATCTGAGGGGGTGAAAGACTCATCTAGGGTACAAAAGGACAAGCTCAGATGAGAAGGAAGTTATAACAAAGATATAATTTCTATTGGACCTGGAGAGCCACATCAGAGACTGACTCCCTTTCAAGCTGTAAGAGAGCCTTTTCTCCATTCTGGGCTTTCTCAGCCCTTCCTAGTACAGGCCCATCTTCAGCACTCTGTGAGGTGCCTCTGCTGTAGCCTTACAGCGATGCTAATCGCTCTGCTCTGCTCCCATTTTCTGCTCGGCAATGGAGATTTGGCAATTTTTGACACTGAAAATCAGTGGAACCGAAACGCGGCTCTGAGACGAGCACCATTCTCCATAGCCTCACTCATCCTGAGCAGGAGAATCCCACAGAGCCTGCAGAAGCAACTCGGCTGCTCCAGCAGACAGGAGGGGGGCTTCCCTTGGATCCTCACAGCCTCCCCTTCCCACAGGATTGGCACAGTTCCCTAAGTGGAGGCAGAGGGCCCCGCTGTTTCCCACTCTGTCCTTGTCCTGCATTTCTTGCTGATACAAGCCAGGGTGGTGCTAACTCCCTTTTTTCTCTGTCTGTGCCCTGCAGATGTATCCGAGGGCTCAGTTCCCAACGGAGATTCCCAGAACAGCGTGGACAGTTTGCGGAAGCACCTTCGTGGCGACACTTTCACCCAGCAGCAGCTGGAAGCTTTAGATCGAGTTTTTGAGCGTCCTTCTTATCCTGACGTCTTTCAAACATCAGAGCACATCAAATCTGAGCAGGTGAGGGCCTGGCCTGGTAATGGGGACCCACAGGCACACGTAGGATGATGACAGGGAGAGTCTCTCACCAGCATCACTCCACTCCTGTTTACCCCTTGCTCTCACTAACACAGTCACAATAACTGACTTATTATTGCACACGTACCACATTCACATTTACTAGCACTTCCTAGTTGTAAATACGTCCCTGTGCCTGCGTATACATGAGTTCTGCCTCCTCTTGTGAAGTTGCCATATGCATGCACACTGTGCTGTCTGCAGAGCCTTGTGTCTTCCTTTCCCTGCAGGTATGTGGGCACGTTTTTCCCATGAACAGACAAACGCTACCGTGCACGTTCATTGGCACACAGCTCTGCACTGATACTCCTATGCTCTTAGGTCATGCCAGTGACCAGTGAGTCACTGAGTCAAGCTTTAACGGAGCATTTTGCTTTGTGTCCCAAAGCTGAGACTTGAATCCCATCTCCAACCTACCTTTTTGCACTTCTGCAGCACTGCCCCCCTTTTCCTTACTCGCTTGGCCTTTTATCCCAAAAGCTGTTTGTCTTAATAAAATGAAAATCAAAAGTCTTTTTAAACCACCCCAAGCCATAAACCAACAAAGGAAGAGAAGGAGAAGCTGGCTGTGGACTCCCTTCATCCCAGAGTCCCTGGGTTTATTACAATGAATAACCTTTATTTACTTTCATTAGACTATTAAGCACCAGCACAGTCATTTTTCCCCCTGAAACTCTGAGCAGGGCCCATAAAGCAAATCCGAAGCCTAATTGAGTTCATTTTAATTTCTCTCCGATCACAGCGAATTACTCTGGTGATAAATCAGGGGGCAGGCTCACCCCCAGTAGAAGGCCTAATTTGCAGCTAATTACAAAACTGATTTCTACAGGAAGATCAATACGAGAAGGAATTGGAAATGACTAGGCAGTCCTAGTCAAGCAGGGACAGGGGCGGGGAGGGGGCAGCATGCAGGGAGCCCACTGGAGGAGGGGGAGATGTGGGGAGGGGGCTGGGGAAGTGTATGAAAAAAAAACAGAGCAGAAAGAGCAGAAAATCAGTTTTAATTTAACGTAATATTAATCAGAGCAACTTTCCCTGCTGTTTTGTAGCCTTCCCAGTTTCTCCAGCTCCTGCGTCTGGTCCGGAGGCTGCCACAATAAAAAGGCAATTACCAGAGCCTTTCGGACAGGACACCCTTTCAGATTCAATAGCTCTCCCCCTCCCACCCTTCTGTTAGCCATGTGGCTCCCCCCTCCCCAATTTCATACCCCAATGCACAGAGTGACAGAGGCAAGGGATGAGGTTTCTTTGTTTGTTTTTAAAGAGCTAGGACAGAGGTAACAGCAGAGGGGAAGCAGAGAACTCAGCAGAAAGCCTGGGTACAGTGGGCCAACAATGGCTGCTTCCTACAGCCTGCCTGTCTCAGTCATGTCATTGCAGTCCTCTGCCCTGGCTGTCTTGTCGCTAAGGCAAACACCTCCCACTTCTGCTCAGCCCTTTCTTCTTCCCAGACTGCCACAGGCAACCATCCCCTTAGCACTGAACCTCAGTCAATATCAGTCACACCACAGATAATGGGCCAAATCCCTCATCCCTTTTCCCCTTCACAGTGGCACACACATGGGTGGGATAGTTCATCCTAGGATGCCCCCCCCCAGCTCTCATCTTCTCTGTTTTCTCCTCCTCCTCTTCCATCTGTGCAGGGGTTTGCATCTTTCCTCTTCCTCCCCCCCATCTGTACACCCTTCTCTTTCTCCCAGCACATCAATAGCGAGCTGTCTTTCTCCTCTCTTCCCCAGGGTAATGAGTACTCCCTCCCAGCTCTGACCCCTGGTCTCGATGAAGTCAAATCAAGTCTATCCACCTCTGCCAACCCAGACCTGGGGACAAATGTGTCAGGACCCCAGACGTACCCTGTGGTGACCGGTAAGCTGCTTGACCAAACAGCAGAACTAAGCTTTTTATTTATTTCCCTCATCACCATTAGCTTCTGCTTTTTCTGCTAATGCAAGATATACTTCTGCAGCAAACATGGAAAAAGATAGAAAGACTGTGGAGGACGTAAGGGCTCAAGTGACGCTTGAAATCCAGAGTATTGGCAGCTTTGGGTACTCCTAGAGGTGCCCAGGTGTAATTCAAAGACAGGCAAGCACAGGTGTGACTCGGAAAGTTGTGTGCCCTGATGGGGCTCAGGGATGGATGTTGGTGGAGGCCAGATATGTCCAAACATACACTGTGAGTTTTTGCTTTTTGCCTGAGAACAAGAGGTCATGGCTTACCCATGATCTGCACTTGGTTTTCTTGAAGAGAAATAATTAAGTTTTATTCAGCCCCAGCATTTGGAACAGGCGCTTACAAACTAAATACTGAGATCTGCTGAACTGCAACAGTTAAACTCTTCCTTAAGTCCACAAGTCTTGAAGAGCAGATGGCAAAAGAAACTTGTTCATAGCCTTTCCCCTTTCCTCACGTGTGGGCACATTAAACTCAGGTGTGTTTGGGAGAGTAGGAAATGAGTGCCAGCATACAAGAGCAGCGGAATTGGGATGCACAGAAATAGGAAGCAATTTCTGCAGCAGCTGCTCCACAGAAGCTTCCTTTTTGCTGGTTGCTTGTGCAGGATCTGAGCAGCACAGTGCTTTCCTGAGGCTGCAGCGCACGTTGTCCTCATGCTAGTGTTAGACCGTTTGCCCTGTGTCTAAAGCCATAAGGAGATGTTCTGGTGCCACAGCTGCCCTTCTCAGTCTTTAGTTACCATTGATCCTTACTCAAACAGCTACCACAGACTTACACATCCACTCCTGGGTAGCTAACAGAGCTGGCAAGGCCTGAGTGACTCTCCCCTGTTTGGTATATTCCTCTTTCCCTGCAACTGCTGTGGCCTCTCTAGAAAGCTTGCCGTATAAGCTGAAAAAGAAGACAAAGAGGTGTATGTCCTGTTAAGCAAGGGAAGGAGCTGTTGTCTCTTGTCCACAAAGGTGTCCTCTGGTGACACAAAATCAAGAGTATTGGAATCCATATCTCAGCTTTTTCTTGAAGAAGCCCCAGCTAGCAGTCCCTGAGGCCAAAGCAGCTCATGGCTGAGGCAGGCAGTCATTGCTTGTTCAGCAAACACTGAGCAAAGGCACATTGTTGCATGCAACCTTTGCCTACTAGGAACTTTGGAACTGGATAGGATTGGTAAAAGTCACTCCAAATAGAGAGGAGATCCAGTGTGAGGTGTGCAAAATGTCATGGAGAGCCACAGAGAGGTGAACTGTGACCCTAGAGAGTGTCTAGAAAGCATGACATCCCCAGACTTTTTTCATGTTTTTTACTGGCACCAGACTTGGTCCAGGATCCTTACAGCCATGCAATTTCTGAGCCAGCCAGAAAAAAAAATGGTGCAGGTGTGGCAAAATTGATCTGCCTTACTTTGTATTTGAATATACAAGGCAAAACTCAGTTGGTTTTGTCATCTCTTACAGGAAATACTTTCCTGTCTTTGGGGATCAAAGCCAGTAGGAGAGCAGTACTGTCCTTCCTTCATGGAAGACAGATCCCCACAGCTGGATGTAAAGGTGAGGCTCCTAAAATCAGAGTTTAAGACTCCAAGGGGTCATTAAAAATAATTCTCCTTAGTTTTTTTGCCTAAGTGAAGATGGTGAATTCCAGCCTAATTTGACAGCAAAATTCCCTATGTCTGGGAACATTGCATGAGCTTTGGACATATCTCTCACAAGCAGAGACAGATTTGGCCATACAGAAGAGGCTGTTGGCTGAGGCAGAAAATCTTCATGTGCCTCACACCCTGTGCCATCTTCACTCTGTTCTCTGCAACACTCTCAGCACAACTCAGGAACATTCCCATCTGATCCATCTGGATCCAAGAGTGAGAAAAGTTCATTTCAGACCCAGCTTGACATTCCCAGGTGGCAACTTAGCACTAACATCTCAATCTGTATGCGACATTTCAATCAGTGCAGAGTAACAAAACCAGAACCATTAGTGTTGGGAGCTGTTCACTGGTGGTAATGATGGAGAAACTCAAAAATTGGAAATGAAAAGGGGAAAAAAAATCCTCAACACCCTGCAAAGCAGCAGGGAAAGAGGGGTGGAGAATTTTTCCTCTACGCTTAGGCCAGGATCCAATGTTTGGATTAATGGTGCCATTACCCAAGAAAGGAGTTCAGATAATGCTCATTCTTAAAATGTTTTTGCTGGCAATTAAATGGTTGCAGTTATCGATCTTCATTGATCTGATGTCCTCAATTTGCATAATCTATTAAAGATGAATGATTCATGATATGTTTGCTATGTGGCTGGGCAATACTTTCAGGAAGGACTAGACAGGTGAGGAACTCAGTGCTGCCTCCTGATCTATCCTGGCTATGAAATTAAGAAAGGGGCTGGGAGCAAGCAGATTTCTTTGGTATCACCCTGATCCCTCTCCCAAGAAGAAACACTGGAATAATAGTGAGTATTGAATTGCTGGCTACCTGTTTTGTTGCTATAGAATCATCTTTGAAAAGCCTCTTTGCTCTTGTCCCGGGGCAGTTTGTGAACCCAGGTGATAGCTGAAACAAAAGTGAAACAAATCCACATGCGCAGGGTACAAACTCTGCATGCAGTCACTTAGATTTAGCTTCAATCTACAAGAAAGTCTCCCCAGCTCAGTCCTTCTGGGCAGAAAAATATATCACTAGGTCTTTTCACAACAAAGCTGTCTGGCACTGGACTCTTACCCTTTCTGAAGACTTCAGAGAAAACCCTTCTCCTTTCTCTGGCTCATGACTAATTTTCCTCAGCAAGATCTTTTAGATCACATTGTTTTGATGTAACTATCTAAAATCTTGGAATGTAGTGAGATAGCTAAGTACAAATATTGCTGAAGTCTCATTTTGTGTCTGTGAGCTTCCTAGAACTAAAGGGCTAGAAATGCTGTAAAACATGCAGCCACCTCCCCAGCATGCAGGAAGGCCTCCCCCAGAGTCCTGGGCATTTATTCAAAGACACAGCTCCATGCAGCACAGCCTTGCACTGCAATATCAAACACTCCTTTTCAGACAATTATTCTATCCAACACATCTTAGATGGTCCATTTATTACTTGCATCTTCTTAAGCAAGTAAACAAAAAACATTTGTTAACTATGGAGCAGATAGGTCATCCTTATTTTTCCTCACTAAGTATCTGCAAAGAATTTTCATGAGCAAGCTGACACTTGGGGGCTCGGTGGGCACTGGGTTAGGAAACATGCTCCTGCTGTCCTTCGTATAGAACGGACAATGCAGAAAGTTTCAACTCCCACATGAAGCATCAGAGAGAGAAATCTCTTAAGAGCTCCACCTCACCTCTTCCTCCACACACAGGCCACTAGGCAAGCTACATCTTGCTTTGATATTGCATGGTCATCATAGCTAGATTGGTGTAGATCCCTGACAGTCTCCTGGATGGTATCTTTGGACATCTATCAGATTTCCTAGAAGCAAAGATTCAGCCTTGAACATATCAAGGTGAGTACATGCAGCTGAAAACCAAGACAAGAATTCTGTGGTTCAGAGATGTTCTACTTCAGTTATTTCTGTTGAAGGCAAAAAGCCCAGGCAGATGAGTATAAATCTGTGTGAGGCTAAGTGAACATAGAAAACCTTGATAGCTTTTTTCCAGTAGTTTCCACAGATCTTTGAATTTACAAGGTATTCAGTAACTAACACCCCAGAGGTGAGTGGAGGATAACTTCAAGATTTTGGTACTAGCAACAGAAGCACTTTAAAAGCACAAGGTTATTCACAGACCTTGAGTCCCTTGAGAATAAAGGTTAAGATCCTTTTTTAAGCACTAGCAGAAGTCACATATTTTGGAGCAGGCAAGCATGAAAGAAGTGAGATGTCTCCAAAACAAGTTCTGAGTTCTAGGGACTTAGATTAATAGCTTGAGAGCAGAGTCCTTTCCAACTCAGTTGTCTAATCCAGAAGTTACCCAACAGAGAGGCAGCACAATGGACTTTACATGTATGGTTTGAAACTTGCTTATTAACAAACTACTAAAGGAGAGGATTTACCTACTAGATGGATCATAAAATGACAGCAAATGTAAAGAAAAATTTCCTTTAATTGAATCCTGCCAGCCCACTACAAACATTGAGATCTACAAAGAAACGTAAAGATATAGGACCAGCTCAAGAAAAATGGGGCAAAAAAAGCTCTTCAGGAATTTCTACAGTTGACTAAAATGGGTGTGTGTGACCCCTTCCCTTCCTGCAAGGATGTTTCTGAGTGCTTCTGTACTATAGTTGGCACCTACTAACAGAAACGGCTTATTTTAAAAATCATCACCACCCTCCAAAGCAGCTACCATGTCCTGTATAGAAAATGTTTCCTTTGCTCTGAAAAATATATTTTTCCCTGAACTAACAACTAACAAAGCTGGTGAAGAGTCTGGAAAATAGGCTTTGCAAGGAGTGGCTGAGGGAGTGGCTGCTCTCTACAACTTGAATGAATGTTGCAGTGAAGTGGGGCCAGTCTCTTGTCCTTAGTAATAGGTAATAGGATGAGAAGAAATGGCTTCAAGTTGTACCAGGGGAAGGGTAGATTGGATATTAGAAAAAACTTCTTCACTGAAAAGAGTAAGCAAACACTGGAATAGGCTCCCCAGGGAGGTGGTTGAATCACCATCCCTGGAGGTGTTTGAAAGGCATTTCAGATGTGGTGTTAAGGGACAAGGTTTAGTGCCAGACTTAGAAGAGTTAGTTGGTTAGTTGGTTGGACTTGATCTTAAAGGTCTTCTCCAACTGAAACAATTCTATGACCCAGGGTGAAAAAACCTGGTGACAATCCCACCATATGTCCAACAAAGGCATCAAACCCACACAAACTCCATTGATTTCACTTTCCTCCAGACCTCCCCTTTCTGACATGGGTTCAGATTTTTTCAGTTTAATTATTTTTTTTTAATTCATACATTAATGCATGCAAGAAATTAGCTGACAGAAAGACTACTTGCTGTATCTGAAAGATTTAAATAGCATCTGATTTCTATGAATGCTTTCAAGAAAATTGTAACGTTAAGCATGGAGAAACCAGTGGCTAGGCATCTGGATCCAAGGGTTTTCTGAAATTATAAACAACCTTTTGAGAACTTCAGCCTCCTGCTAGGTGAAAAGATATTTCCTTTATTTCAGCTTAGTGAATGAACTGAAGAGAATTCTGCTCAGTTCAATAACCAAGTCATTCTAAACTAAGAAACAAACCAGGATTTGAAAAAGCAGGAACATTTGTTTTCCTCTGTCAGTGACTGAATTAAGCTTGGTGTGAAAGTATGAGATCTATTAGTTCTGAAACCTGGTTCTGAAATCAGTTCAAATTCCTCCTTGTGTGTATATATGCCTATATGCCCAGTAAAGGAGTGTGTGTATATATATATATACACATACACACACACACACAGGCCAAGTGCAGGGTTTTGCACTTTGGCCACAACAACCCCAAGCAGCACTACAGGCTGGGGACAGAGTGGCTGGAGAGCAGCCAGGAGGAAAGGGACCTGGGGGTACTGGTAGATAGTAGGCTGAACATGAGCCAGCAGTGTGCCCAGGTGGCATCCTGGCCTGTATCAGGAACAGTGTGGCCAGTAGGACAAGGGAGGTTATTCTTCCCCTGTACTCAACACTGGTCAGGCCACACCTTGAGTATTGTGTCCAGTTCTGGGCTCCTCAATTCAAGAGAGATGTTGAGGTGCTGAAACATGTCCAGAGAAGGGCAACAAAGCTGGTGAGAGGCCTGGAACACAAAGCCTATGAGGAGAGGCTGAGGGAGCTGGGGTTGTTTAGCCTGGAGAAGAGGAGGTTCAGGGCAGACCTCGTTGCTGTCTACAACTACCTGAAGGGAGGTTGTAGCCAGGTGGGGGTTGGTCTCTTCTCCCAGACAACCAGCAACAGGACAAGGGGACACAGCCTCAAGTTGTGCTAGGGGAGGTGTAGGCTGGATGTTAGGAGGAAGTTCTTCACACAGAGAGTGATTTGCCACTGGAATGGGCTGCCCAGGGAGGTGGTGGAGTCACTGTCCCTGGAGGTGTTCAGGAAGACTGGATGAGGCACTTAGTGCCATGGTCTAGTTGACTGGATAGGGCTGGGTGATAGGTTGGACTGGATGATCTTGGAGGTCTCTTCCAACCTGGTTGAGTCTATTCTATTCTATATCCTTTGTCTCATTTACTAGTCATTTTTAATGCAAAATCTGCTTAGAAAAGCTTGCTTTTTCTGTTCTGGTATATTTAGGAAGCCAAGGAGCTTGTGGTCATTTTATTTAATTAGCATGAATAATTACAAATACTGCTTTTAATTTAATTCTAATTTCCATCCAAATATAACTTGACACAAATCACAAGTAAAAAGTTAATAATGTAATAAAATAATAATATGGGCTCATCGTTCACTATTTTCTCATACAATAATATGTAAAGACAAATTATATTAAGCAACATAATTGCTTAAATAAATGTGTACAGATGCAGTTCATCTACTTAGCAAAAATTGAAGTAACCACCTTTAGTGTACATTTGGTATTTGTCACAATACTTGTTACCACCCGTAAAACTCAGCCTTTTAGAAAACAGTTTCATAGTGCAAATGTAAAACAAGTAGATCCAGCTTGCTGTTTTAAATCATGATTAAAACTGACCATTACCTTTGGTTGTACTTAGATCATTCTGCTGGGAGGGGGAGCATTTCCTTTCTCCATTTTTGTTTGTACTGGTGAAAATTTCCTGTCTCCCTCCCATCTACTTTAGCCTCTGACATCAGTGAACAATGGCCCTGGTCAGTGCTTGACTGAGCTGACATAAGAAGCTGGTAGTGGCCCAAATTTGGCTTTGGTGATGGCAAATCCTACAGGTGCAGGCCCATGTGCTGCAAACACAGCATCATGGCTGTAGCCGTCAGCAGGCAAACACATCTCTGGTGGGCACATCTTTGTCCCAATGCCCTGGAAATGGAATATGATAATCATTCACATGGCTGCTACCAGGTTGTTGCTATAGTGCCTTATCAAAATGAAGTAGGTATTTTCTGTGGCCAAGACTCTGCTCAATTTAAGATGAGGTATGAGGAAAAAGTAGAAGTCTACATACCTCCAAATTTCATCAACTGTTTCACATCTCTGAGGAGAGATAATATCTTCTTAGAGAGCCAAAGAATTTGGAAAGGCAAAAGGTGTTACAACTTTTCTCCAGGACCAAATGGCTGACGGTGATAGACAGTCAGATGGATGATCCCTGGAAAAGGCAGGAATAGTGGGGCAAAAGGGAATCACAAACTATTTCCATGCACCCAATGGGATTTTCACGGATAATAACTTTATGATGCTGAAGAAGTCAGCTTGTGGACCTGAAAGGCATATTGAAGTGAGTAACCCAGAATGGATGGGCTGGAAAGAAGTAATGTCTCCAGCTTCCTTAAATTAGCATTTAAATGAACAATAGCAGTGAATTACAATAATGTCATGTAACGACAATAGCAGTGGATTGGCATTCCCAGTCCGATTTCCCTCAGCACAGGAACAGCATTGCAGGCTACCACACTCTATGCTGCCAGACAAAAAGGGACTTCTTTAGAGAAAATAAATATATTGTCTTCCAAACTATTGTTTTTGCCTTGTCTCTTGAGGCTAAATTAAGGATCCAATATGTATCACTGTGGTGAAATTTTTTGTGATGTAGATATTTGTCCACTGACAGCAATGGCAATGCTTTATGTCTGAGGTAAGCAATACTGTCAGTAGGTGTTAATAACTTCTGATCTCCATCACCTTTACTGGCTTTAACCAGGCTAGCTGCTTATATAATGGAAATTGCCCACTGCAGTCCTTCAGAGAACTGAAGAGCTTATGACAATCTCTGGCCCTTCTTTGTAGATTTAGGATTGCTTGAGGCTACTCAGGAAGATCTATCCTGTCCTATGATCAGTAGAGTATCACTATGATGAAACACTGGATATACCTATAATAAAGACTGTGAGAAACTAACATGTTCTAATTACATTTCTCAGCATATATTTCAAATGCATCTTGTTTAAGAGGTAACATTCAAGTCCCAACCATCCAAGGAATAAACATATGCTACTCTTTCAGGCAGGAAATAATTGCCCATCCTCATGGCCTGGGACTCTAGAAAGGGAGCAACAACATGAACTCCACTGAACTTGAACACAAGTTGCACACAATTTTTCCTCTCTAAGCCATTAAAGCATATTCTCCTTCACGAGCCACATGAAGTTGATGTCAGTGCAGTTCTCAATTGATTAACACTAATAATACTTCAAAGAGTAAGTCCAATCACAGATCTGGAAACTCCATGTTTCACTCTATACAAAGACTATAATATCTTCTTTCTCCATAGAAAGAGAATATACATATACAGAGTTAGCAGGTCAGTTTCCTTGGAGAGCAGCAGTTAACCAGATCAAATATAATACCTGGATTTAAAATAAAAAAACCAGGACAAACAGATTTCAAAACTTGACATCAGTGATGTCACAAAGATTGTTTCTTAAAACATGTATTTCAACAACCCACATGTAAAGTATTGGGCTAAGAACATGGATGGATCCGAGAGAGATGGAAAAGAAATGTGAACATGCAAGGCTTATTCTTTCAGTTAGCAGAAATACAAAGAGAAGAAGAGAAAGGTACAATCAGAAGCAGATACATTTTTGCACGCTTTTCAGTTGTTCTAGCAAAAGATCTGCTATGATCACAGAGCAGGGAGAAAAAATAGGATGATCTTATCTTCAGTGCAAGTTAGAATCATAGAATCAACCGGGTTGGAAGAGACCCCCAAAATCATTCAGTCCAACCTATCATCCAGCCCTGTCCAATCAATGAGACCATGCCACTTGCGTAATGCTCTTGCAAAAGAAAAGCTAGAAAAGTAAGACATGAAGGAAAAAGTGGTTCTTCTGAGATGACAGTGAAAGATCTGCTGTGTCAGTCCAATTTGGTCCTTTGCATGACTTCCAGAATTTGAGACAAGATTCTCACATGCGGTGAAATGATCTGACTCTACTGGCTCATGAATACTGAGGATCCAGTCCCATTCTGTTTGCCACAATGGAGAATACAAATACAGAAAAAGATATTCCAATGATGGGTACAAGCAGAGGGTTTAAAACACTTGAGATAAGATTCAGCTTTTGTGCAGGGTTCCTACAGAAACTCGGGTTTGTGTTCTCTGGACTCAGCTCCCCACAGGTAAAGCAGTGGTGCCTAAGGAACGTTGTAAGGATATGTGGTCTAAAGAGGCACTGAGGTCATGCAAATATTTGTTAGAGCCCCAGGAAATAATGAACACTAACCATTGTCGAGATGGTGAGCAGTACTGTTAAGTGGGTGTGTACAAACCATCCCTTACATAGTGATGTGCCATCTTAATATTCTTTGTTTACTGAAAAGGAGCAATGGATGCAGGTAGCTTAATCTCCAGGAAGCCAGCAATGAAAAACAAGCAGCTTCTCTAGTTCTGCAAACCCCTCTGCTTTGCTTCAGCAGCAGACAGCATGATAAAAGCTAAGACAAGTCTCTGTAGGAACCCAAAGCTGTGAATCTTTCTCTTGCACTGTCTGGCCAAATCCCTTCATTCACAGAAGGAATTTAGGCCAGAGATCACCAGTTCTAGCTCTCCACCAGAATAACAGAAGAGAGGGTTTGAAAGGAAGAAAACCAGCCATAACTCAGCAAGTACAGTCAGAAAGAGGAGAGTAGGAGATGCACAGAATATGTAGTCCTCTCTCTGTGTCCCCACCTTACTGAGCCTTTCAGATTTCCCTTACCATGATAGTGTGTGGCACTTCTTTTTCCTCTTATAAACAATTTGCCATTTAGGAGAAGAAAGGAGTCTGAGACAGGAATACATTCTATTGCTTTGGGAAGATGTTGCAAACTTATTCTGTCCCCTATTCAACTATAGGTCAGTATTCTAGCCTTCCAAGTAAGATACTGACAGACACCTGGGGGTTCCCTGATGCAATCTTACTGAAGGACACCCTCTAAGACCCAGACAAGCCAGCACAGCAGTGTTCCACAGCTTGCTGGCACTAGCAGGACTTGGAATAGGAAGAGGCAAGTCAGACATCACAAAAATGGAAGAATCAGAAGTGAAAAATAAAGGGGGGTAGGGAGGTAGAAGTAAAGTGCAGCTGAAGTTTGAGGTGGTTAAAATGAAAAATGGGACTGTGCCAATCACAGGTGCATAGATCAATCAATTGCTCTTGTCTGCTCTGACACATTTTGGAAGATATAATTCACTGTTGGGGCAATTATTCCATCATAGCAGTGTCAGGAGTTATATTTGAGACAAGTTGGGCAATAAAGAAGTAAAAATTGGTAAATGCCATCCACCAGTAAAGATACATGGGATATAAGTTATGCTTGTGCAGTTACAGAGAGTAGAGGAAAAAAACAGACAGATGGGTAGATAAATAGACACATAAAAGGCTGAGTTTTGGTTGTGCAGTCATTTGCTGTCTAATCTTATCCTTGCTTCCTCTCCACTACTCTAAGAGAGAAAAGTATTTAGGATTATTTTGTCCCATTCTCTTTGCTGTGTTACTGTTGACTTCTTTATCCCCCATGCTGAGTAAGTGGTGCTGCCTCTGGAAGGTGCGAGGAATCTTTCTTCATAAGCCTGATGTGTTCAAGAGAGGGCTGGGCTCATCTCTGCTGTGAGTCTGACAGGAGCTTTAACAGCCTCACAACACCGGGACAAATAGCTCCTGGTCCCTTAACCCTTCTCAGCTTTTCAAGGCAAGGCCTAGCACTGTTGTTCCCATTGCAAGGGCTTTAGATAGTCTTTCAGGCTGAAATCCTCTCTGTGGTGGCTGGGCAGAGCGGAAATCCAGGGGCTGGATCAGATTGGCCTAATGCTACAGCAGCTTAAGCGGTCTGTTTTACCAGAGATTATGGTTTCACTTACACAGAGCACCTGAAAAATGCTGTGGTTTAGGAAGGATTATAGCTGAAAATTCCATGCTTTAAAAGAGAAATAAAGCAGGGGAGGGACTAGAAAACCCAACGTGCCTGGGGGCTGTGCAAACAGGATTAACCTCTGCCCATAGCACCTCTTGCTTCTGCCCACCCACGCTTCCTGTGTCCACTTTATTCTCTGCCCTTTCCTCCTCAGTGGCTGCCCACACCTGCTCTCTCTTGCACAGTACAGAGAGCTGGAAAAAGAGCCTGGGGAACGACCAGGACCAAACTGTCCCTAATTTATTTAGGTATGACTCTCAAATGGCTTTCCAGTATCTGAAGGGAACCTACAGGAAGGCTGGGGAGGGACTATTTACAAGGTCTAGTAATGTCAGGACGAGGGGGAATGGGTTTAAATTGGAAGAGGGGAGATTTAGACTGGATGTTAGGAGGAAGTTCTTTACAGTGAGGGTGGTAAGACACTGGAACGGGTTGCCCAGGGAGGCTGTGGGTGCTTCCTCCCTGGAGGCGTTTAAGGCCAGGCTGGATGAGGCCTTGGGCAACCTGCTCTAGTGGGAGGTGTCCCTGCCTATGGCAGGGGGTTGGAGCTGGATGATCCTTGAGGTCCCTTCCAACCTAAGCCATTCTATGATTCTATGATTCAAAAAATATCACTTCACTTGAAGGCCCTGAAAGGCAGAGGACTTTGGGGCCTCTGCCTGTGCATAGATCTATTCATCCAAATTATCTAGTAGCAGCATTATTTGGATAAAGGATTCAGCACTCCCAGACTGCTGTCTGCTGTGTGCTCCTTGCCATCTGATGACAGAGGATGCAGGGGGGAAATCCCTTTGGTGGCTCCCCATTTGCAGAGACTGGTACTGGCATATGAAAGCTCACTGACAGGATTGTAGGACAGTATATAGTTGTGAAAAGCAGAAGCTGGGCACTAATGTACTACTTACTCTGTGGACTTTAATTAACTGTGCAACAATAATCACATATTCCAGCTTCTATTCCCCATATCCTCCACAAAATCTTTGCCAAACAGAGCTCCCTATAGCAAAATGGGAAAAAAATTACAATCCTCACTTTGTATATCAGAGACTTCACATAAGTAAACTAAACAAGAAGGAACTGTACAACGTTTGGTCAGCACTGATCCTTCCCAATCGATTTGACCATGAGCATAGGTCTTTGCTGCAAAGAAGTCTCAGTTATCAGAGGACTTTGCTGGCCATTGGAGTTAGAGGTACTTGAGGGAGAACACAGATGGCAGAATTTTTGCCAGGTAGGAAACCTTTAGGAAACTAATGCCTCAGGATAAACAGCATTCACAGATAGAAACTGCTCAGCCCTTTATTGTCTAGGTTAGCATTGCAGCCTCACAATAAGGTGGCTAGAATTAATTAAACCAGTTCTACATTAATGAAGTCAGATTTATGGACTAATTATACATCGCATTTCTATTTCTCTATGTAAATCAAACACACCAGAATTAACTTATTTCATAGGCCATTGGCAACCCTTGCCATCACAGTGGAGAGATGGGTTTAATTTATTGTCTTTGTTTACCTGAGTGTGGATGGTTTGCTACATGATTTGGATCAGATCTGATAACATCATCCATACTTTGCTTTCAGGTGTTTAAATTCAGGACTCTATTACTGCTGACCCAAACAACAGTGAGTGTTTTGAGGTACTGATGTTTTAGGTCACAGAGTTCTCCAATTCCCAAAACTCTCAACTGGCAGCCAAGTCAGGAACAGTTGCAAAGCTGTACCTCTAGGTGCCTATGCAAATCTGTGCAATAGAAATGAAGGTTCAAACCAAACAACAATGAACATGAGACCTTTTATAAGTCACTCATACTTCCACTCCTCTACTAAATCTTTCTGTCAAGGTACCTGTGTGGCAACACTGTACTTTAAGAACAACCAGAGTCAGTACTGCCTGGTTTATAGTTAAAGCTCCAAAGTGTGCCACTGTGAACAAGATCAACTGACTGATCTATAGGTTTTAACTGCACAGTCTCATTTGTGTTTTAACCATCTCAAATTCTAGCTTTTTTGTCAAAGCTTTTATGGAGCTTGGCTATTACACTGAGCATCCTGTTTAATAGATGCTAATAATGATGCTGGTCTCCTGGGGAAGGTTTACCTTGGGTTTGAAAAGACAAAGTGGTATAATTCCCTGGGCCAAACCATGTAAGTGTAGCATCTTCATACGCCATCAGCCAGCAAGAGAAAGCAGCAGGAAAGGGAGCACAGAAGCTTCAGAGCATTCTTCTCCTTCCCAACCCTATGCTTCTTCCTGTCCTCTCTTCTCCTGCATGTTCCCTCCCTCACCTCTCCTTTTCCAGCATCCCATTCCTCCCACCAGCCACTGCACTCCATTCTCTTCATCTCCTGCTGCCCCTGTAGAGGCATCCCTGCAGTCAGAGCCTAGCCCCTGGGTACATTTACAGCCGTTTTCTCAGCACTGGCTCCTCTGATCTACTCCTAACCTTTTTATTTTTATTTTTGTTTTTAAATTAATTTCCCTGTAGATTTTAACCACTCCATTTTCATTTACCCATTTTGTTCTTCCTCTCCTCCCTTCCCTACCCTCCTCTTCCTCCCCCTGTTCCCTTTGTCTGTCTGTGTCCATCCCTTACCCTACCACAGAAAACCTCTCCTCTCCCCTCAGTATAAAGCAAGAGCCTCATGGAGCCTCTCTCACCCCTTTCACCCCCACCACGCCGGTCGGCTCTGGGCAGGCTGATCTTCAGCCCTTCCACATGGCCCTTTCAGATGATGCGTCCACGCCTTGCTACAGTGCCTTCCTTCATCATGGTGCCCACTTTGGGCAGTCCAGCAGCCAGCCTCTGATAGCAGGTAACCGACCTTGGCCACAAACTCAGTGGGGATGCTGCAGGCAAGGGGTTCACTTTCGTCTGATGGGGAGACCAGTAAATGCTGTAAGCTCTTTGAGTGCAAGTGGGAATGAGAGCAACTATGGTTCAGTTCTGTGTATGCAGCATGTGTTCTCAACTCCGTGGAGCATGACAACAAGATTTCATGCCTGTCCTTTATTTTTTTAGAATAAAATGGGAAAAGAAGCTGTAACTACCTAGAAGTGACTGGGTGTCCCAGCTGGACAAGTCTGGGACTTACACAGAAACACTTGTTCAGCAAAATCCTGTGTAGCCTCAATTGCCATAATGCTTCTGAGTACTGCAGGCCCAGCAAGGGTAATGTGTGCTAGCAAGGGTAGATAATGGCAGATTCAATAACCTAGCCAGCTCTGGGACTGGCAAGGTCATTCAGCATGGGTTGTACAAACTACTAAGTCAGATAAATACATAGGTGGTTAGTGAGCACTGCTAAAGCTATGCTCTGAGCAATATTTGAGTCACCTGCTTTGTGAATGTCAGTGTGAGCTGGTACAGAACAAATAGTTAAGGATCAGGGAATCGCATCTGAATGTCAAGACAAGGAATGGTGGGTTGAGAGACCATAATGTCTTCCAGACAAAGGAATGCAGATCCGAAGTAGGTAGCTTTTAAGGGAAGGAGAGAAGTGAAGAAACAGCTTGCAAAAGATGGCAGCACTTGGGAGGAACATGCTGGAGGGGAGGAAGGACAAGTTTCAGGTAGACACCTGGGAAAACTCCTGTGCAAGCTGACTGAAGGAACATTGCTGCAGAAGCTCAGGAGTGGCTTGGATGAAATAGTGGGTGACCACTGTGACTGTTGTTAATCCACTGTCAAAGAATGTAGTTTGGGGTTTTTTAGAACAAAACCTTAGTGCAGCCTGCAATTCCTAATCCTCCAGAAACACATCTTACCTCTGCCTCCATCATGTTCCTACATTATTTTTCTCTTTTGATCTAACATCCTCCCTTTATCTTGTCAGGTGAGAATCACATTTCATCCCTGTAGGAAGGCAGCGAGTAAGACTGAGAAGACTTTCATGTTCTTAGCACTGCCTTGGTCAAACATAAGTGCAGCCAATAAGAGCTTCTGAGCTTGCAACACTTTCTAAGACAAAGTCTCCTGCCAGATTCTCTCCAACAATACAGTTCTTTGGGGATACAGTCATGTATGATCACCTTCTAGCCTAGAAGGCACTGTGTTTCATGAGAGCCATCTGCCTTAGAAAGTGTTCAAAAACTCAGTTTCACAATGATGAAGGTGCTGTTCCTCATTCAGAATGCTCCTTGGGGAAGGGATAATTGCTGGAGTTAGAAGTGTGTCATGGGCAGGATAGGTGTGAGAATTGCCATAGCCTTGGAGTGCAGGAATTTAATAATCCTGTCTACCTGTTGGTTACTTGTTGGTAACAAGAAGAGGTAATGGAAGGAGCCTGCTTATAAGTAACAGCATTTTAAGAGTCTCTCTGTGGGACTCTCATTCATGTTGCTGACACCGTTTGCTGTTGTCTTTTTGAAGACTGGGATTTTGACGGATGATCACTTGCCAAAGAATTTTCCACACTGAGTTTTGAACATCATCCTCTGTGCACTCATGTCTGAATAAAAACACAGGGGCATATGTGGATAGATCGAGTAGCAGTGTGAGTGTGTATGTGTTCCCACCTGAATGGAAGTGTCAAAATGAATTAATTTCGCCTGCTGCCACATAATGTTCTCTCTAACTTTTCAGTGACACTGTTTTCTCACTCATCACCTGTTGTTATTTCTCAGGCTAGTCAATGAATGAAACCAAAAGATCATGAATTTTAAGTGTAAAACTTTCTTGCCTTAAGAGAATGCAAGGGTAAAAAAAGAACATATTGCTTAACACACAACTACAAATCACTGAAGAATGATGGTAATAAAAGAGCAGAAGAGTGCAGAATATAAATCCTTGAGGCATTACGTTTATTTTTACCAATATTAGGAAGTGGCTGGAAAATGGCTCAGCCTTTGTCTGGTAGTTCTGTGTCACTACCTAAGACAAGGTGAGCTAGGAACATTAGCCACTGATTAGGAATCTTTTCAGGGAGAACTTCCATTTCTTTTTTCTTGAGCAAATCACCTCAGCATCTTTAGTCAAGACCTATGAAAGCAATGACATTGGTTTATCTTTGTCCCAGAGAAACTTCCTCCCTTCAAGTTAATGCTCCATGTTGATTAGTTTTTGCTTTGTTGTGTAACTGTTAATTATTTCTGATTCCTCAGCCAAGGTTCATGCTTGTTCCAGGGGCTGCTTTATCAGTTACCATTCATCACTAGAAGAGCTAAACCAACACTTACTCTTCTTTCATTGGCACATCCCAATACAGTTCTAGTGACTACAGCAGTGCTAATTTGCCATACTTAACATGTTATTTCTAAATGTAAATCAGACTTCAGCCCTCCAGTAAGGACAGACAAGAGAGACAAAATTTCACAAAGGACACAAACTTCTTGGTAAGCCACAGTTCACCTATGGAATATGAAAGGTTCTGGTTGCCTGGAACAGGCTGAGATCTCAGTAGGCAGCAGTGCAGGTTGAACTGTAAATCTCCCAGCAGCTGTGGGGGAAAGATTATCTTAATTTATTTAGCCTTTATTTTTTTCATTTTTGGGTTTTGGCTTGCAACTCCCAGCAGTTTCTGAGATGATTTTAGTTCATTTAAATGCAATAAGCACTAACAGCAAATGCCCTTCTGGCTGGCCCATTTTCAGGCTAACCAGTCCAAATGAAGAAATGCCTCTGGCATCAACCAAGAAGCCCCCAGCTGCACTTCCTAAGAGATGAAAAATTAGCTGCAATTATCCACCCAGCCCACACCCCTCTCTACTTTTTTGGTGGAGAAAAGATATCACAATTATAAGTACTACTAATGAAACTTATACCTGTGATAAAAAATGAAGTGGGGGACAAACTAATCTGCATGATCCTGTTACTCTATGTATTACACCAGCACCTGGAAGGAATCCATCTCATGTTAAGTATTCTGCAAATGTACTAAGGGTGTACCCTTGCACCAAAGAGACTGCAGCATAAAAAGAATCCCAGAGAGGTGGAGTGGCTTGCCTAAAATCATCAGGAGGTGAATGGCAGAGGTGGGAAGCGAGACAGGCACAGAAAACTCCTGGATTCTTCTCCAATGCCTTGTACATTGATCATGCCCTAAAGCAACATTACCACAGTTTTGGAACTGCATCCACTGCATATAGATGCTTCAGCTACTCTGCCAGTGAATATGCTGCATTCTCTGTGCAGCTTGGAGCCATTTTGATTTAGTTGAAATAGATACAAAATCTACAGTGGAACAAATTATTTTGAGCCTCACAAAGCTAAGTTTTAACATCCACTCTTACAGTGCAACATAAAAAGTGCCACAAGCTTCACTCAAAATTTTCAGTGGATGGACAGCACTTATGTAAGAGAAGGCTGCACAGCACTTGCCTATCAAGCTGCTAGTCATTTGACAGTGGGACAAAAACTGATAACAAATCAATATTGAAAGATATTATCCCTATTGATCTCCTGCCCTGATTCTTTCCCTTTCTAGGTCGTGATATGGCAAGCACCACCTTGCCTGGCTACCCACCCCATGTCCCCCCAACTGGACAAGGCAGCTACCCAACCTCAACTCTTGCAGGAATGGTTCCTGGTAAGTCAGCCCCCAGAGTTCAGTAATGGTGCAGGCATTTGAATGGTATGCTAGCATTGCAAGAGCTTTCACAGCTGGCTTTGCTATTGCTTTGCTGATATTAAGGGCTATTCTTTTAAAAAAGAAGGTGCCCACAACCCCTTTTGTAACTTACCTGTTTTTATCTAGTAACTGATTCACTGCTGCTATAAGCAGCTAGCTATCTGTAACCTGTGGCAATTAATTGGTAATTAATTAACCTTAGTATTCATTAACTAATGTAATTATTTCCCAATGACCCATGCAGACTATTATGTATGGCTTGTGGCTTAAGATATTCAGCTATCCACTAACATAGAGTAACAACTTAACTTCTATCTAAAGCCAGGGCATCAAACTGAAAATCATCCATGGTAATTTAATACCTGCAGATTTTGGAGACATACTGACCATAGCCTAAAAACTAGCTAAGGACTCAGCAATGATTAACAGCATTTCAGGAGAAACTAACTATTCACATTTAACAACCTTGTCCATCTCCTGTTTCTAAGATAGTGCCTCTGATCCAAGAAACCACCCACCTAATCCTACATCCAAAGGCAAACTTCTTGTGCTACCCAATGCCTTCTGGAGAAATCCTTTCCCTATTTAGGGAGAACAGAGAACAATTTACCCTAAGGTAACTGAAGGGTTTGTTACCCTAGGCTTTATTTCCCGCTCCTCTGATGACATGAATCTCCTGAAGATAAATGAAGAGGCAAGATTTTAATTTCTCAGCCACATTAGCTCAGAACTTTATCTGCCACTTACTTCTGGTTTTGTTACTGCTCTGGGTTGTGAATCGTGATGGCAGCCTCTGCTCTTGAAGAGATGACTCCAGAACTGAAACGGCAAAAAGGCCTCTTAGATAACTGCAATGCAATTTGCCAAGGCTTTTGAGTGAAAAGCCTAACTTAACCTTCATCCAAATCTCAGAACAGCCAGGTAAATGAACATACACTGCAGTGAGGATAGTGAAAATACCACTGATAGGAAATGTTTGCAGGTCAAAGTTTTAACATCTTTAAATTACAAATCGCTGCTTATATACCATGAAGTACTGGCTAATGCCTGTGATCACATTCCAGAGCTAACAAGCTGCCTACCACTCATATCCTAAGGCACCACAAAATCTCAATCTAGGCTGTGAAAACAAAGCGATGGTCCTCCAGATCAGAAAAAGATAGTGGATTTGTCCCACTTTTGCCCCTAGGGATAGTTGGCCAGCTTGTTGAACTTCTGGGCTGATGCAGATTTGAAAAATTTGAGGGTTTCTCCTTCTACAGTATATTCTTTAGGGAGATGGATTGTTTCCAGAATCAGAGAAGCACTAAGACAATATAATTTAATTAAAAGCTGACACACAGTAACAGTAAGTAGACTCAGTCAACATTTAAGTCAGTTATATGTCAGAAATTATAGAAGGTCATAGCATATAGAAATGATTAATAACATCGAAACAGCTGGCTCTTTGAATAGCTGCTTTTGAAAATCAGAGTTTTCTCAACTTCTAACTGTTCTCAGCCTCCTAACTGTTCAAAGACTACTATCTAACATCCTCATCACTAGGATGATGCTGACACCTAAACTGGGACCAAAAATTTAAGACCACTAATCATGAGGATCATTTATCTAGAATAGGATATTTCAGCTCCTTGATGTGGAGCTTTCTTATCCATAAGACAGCAGTGTCCAGTGTCCGCCAAACCACAGAAATATTCCCTACAGGAAAAGAAGCAGGATGATGAAGGAAACAAAATGATGGTGCAAGGGAGAAAAGATTATTCCAGATAATTCAATATCTTCACATTAAATCTGATATCAACATTCAATTAGAGGAATTTTTTCTGGTGGCCTACTTGGGCATCCTGCAGTAGGTACTGCATCTTTCCACAGAGCACCAAGTTCTGGCTGTTTCAGTCATACCCCACTGGTCAGACCCAGCCTGACAGCCCTTCCATTCCTGTCTTTTAATGTGACTGAAGGCAACAAGCTGGAGATGAAGTGGCTTCCTGGGAAGTAACATAAGAACTGGCTTTAATGGGTCACACTGCAGATCTCTGCAGCTACTACTCTCTGTGAGGGGCCAAAAGTGAATGCCTGGGGAATGGTGTAAGAATAGAACAAGCTTGTACAGGTACACTCTCAAAAAAATTTCCCAACCTCCAGCAAGCTGCAGCTCAAAGACTTCCTACACCAGACTTAGTATCTATTAAATAAACTGGACATGTTTTCCATCCACAAACTAACAATCTTGAACCCTTATAAGCTTTTAACTTTTGTAGCAACCTATGTCAAGAAGTTCTGTAGCTTAACTACATATTGCGTGAAAACTACCAAACTACCTCTCCTACTTGTTGTGAACCTGCCACCTGCTAGGCTCACTTCATGCCTCATGGTCTCTGTATTAGAAGCCTAAACATGCCAAGATTTAAATACAGATACCAAGAAATACTGCTAGTAAAGGTTCCCAGAGCACAGATTGCACAGAATATAGGCCTCATGAGATCGATCATCTGTGCTTGCTTGCAACCTCTGTTAAAAGTCCCAGGTTAAACAGAGAAACAAATATGATACTGCCAATGGTTTGTTACATGCCCCCAGGCCAAGAAAGATCAAGGGTCAGTGCTTTACAATGGAAACAAGAAGCTCAGGGAGTATCTTTAAGAAACATACTGACAAGGAAGCAAATCTTATTGTCCAGATGTGAGTGCATAGGAGGAGGAGGCTCTGCCTTCTCTAAAGAAATGTGCAGATCTAAAAATAGAACTGTTTAGAAACCAGAATTTCCAACCCCTACAGAACTCTGATATTTTGATGCTTGTTTTCATCTTGCATTGCTATGAGGAAGCAAAATCTTGAAACAGTTCAATTTGCAAACATCAGAATAAAACATTTCAGTAATGTCAACATGTTCTAGATGTCAAGACGTATTAAAATAATAAAAGAGTTGAAAGGAAATTAAATGAAATGAGAAAGGCAAAATGAAACAAAACAAGAAAGTCGAAACATAATACTTTGTTTCAATTTGCAATGATTTCAGAACTTTTCTTTCCAAAACTCCATTCAACCTGACAAGCTCAGGCAAAACATTTCCACTTCAATGAGACAGCATTTTCCAGTGGAAAACCGTTTCTGAGAAGATTGCTTGACCAATGCTAACCACAGCTGCTCTGTTCTATCTGTGACAACCTTTCACTACACTTTTACTTGCATAGTCTAGAGAAAATCTTGTCTCTACCGGCAGTACATCCATGCAACATGGTCAGTCATGAACACAAATACCTCTGAAGTTAATGCTGGTAATGTGGCAAGGTCTATATCCTGTATTTGCCCTCATCTATAACTACAGGTTCCAGGCTGTAGACATGGATGAAACCCTGTAGTCCCTGAGCACACACTTGAAAAAGCAAGGGTTAGTTGGTCTCAGAAGGATGAATCAGGTATTGTGCTACACTTAACCTATGCATCTGAGAGATGTTTCGTGCCTGGGTAACTGAGTAACTTTGATCTCTGCCTCCATTCCTCCTCTTTCCCAGAAAGGCCATCGAGTTTCTGCAGGCTGTTTTGAAGTGAACATCCACTGAAGGGAATGGCAGTTTACACAGAGCAGTGCAAAGCCCGCAGAGGGCTGGTGATGGCAGCGGCAGGGAGTCGTTAAACAGAATCCAATGTTGATGAGGAAATTACACTTGTTTCATTAGTGATCGGGGAAGGCGATAGCTCAGTTCCTCTTGGTCACAGTTGAGCTCAAAAGCTCATTATCCTGCTGCATGCATGCTTTCACTCCTCGTCAATAAACAGTGTTTCCAGTGGCTGCCCTCCCTCCTCCCCATCTCTCCAAAACTGGGGCTCTTTCTCCTCTACTTAACCTGTGCTTTAGGAACAGTTTAGGGTGACAACTCAGTAGAGGGTGAGAGAGAAGCCTTGAAATATCAGAACTCTCTGTGAAAAGAAGTGATGTTTATATGAGGCATTTCAAAGCATAACTTCTCATCTGGATAGTTTTTTAAACTTCTTTGGGAGGTAAACTCATTGCAGTATATCCCACAGGTAAGTTACTTCAGTAGAGATACATCTGGAGAATGCATTGCTTTTTTGCCTTTGTATTGGAGCCCATAGCATCTTGGCCACCTTAGCAAGTTTCACCTATTCCTCCCAAGCTAGCTGTAAGGATTTACAGTGCAGAATGATTCTGGATATGGAAGTATGCTGAGTTATTATCATTAAAACAGCATTTAGCAAGGTCTGTCACACTAAGTTAGGGTTTATGCTGAAACTAAAAGCTACTGTAACTAAACTACCTTCAGATGGTGACTGGTTTAGATACATACACACTTAGGTACTGACTGCTTTGATTATTATCCTGACTGTCCTTAAAAAACCTGTCCGGACAGATTTTCCTCAGTTTAAACCAGTGCAAATCCCTTGACTTCAACAGACTTCATTTCCACCATCTAAGAATCCATGGTTTGAGCTTTAACTCTCCAGCAAGGGGAGATTTGCAGAGATTGCAGTATAATTAATTGACATTTCTTTGGTAGGCGTGTCTTGCATTGCCTTCTTCCCCTATTCCATGGTATCTAACAGGAACCCCAGGTGCCTTCCAAACACTTCTGTTGTAACTCCTCCACCCCCGCCTCACCACAGACCACAAACTAATAATCAGGCTGTTCTTCCACTCTCTTTTAAGCACATAACACCTTTCAGATGGCACTAATATTCCCCAGTCTGTTAGTACTGCATTAAATTGAGGTTATGATCAGATAATGGTATGTTTTTACTTAACAAAATCATACATTTTTAAGTTCCAGGAGATTTATTTATTTTGAACGTAGCACCATACCTCCTCAGTTATGAAGTATAATTCCCTTAGCCATGCATAGCCTTCTGTAAAGCAAGGAGACTCAGCTCCTTATGCACAATAAAACTGAATATCTAAGAAGGCTCTGCAATATTCAAAATTCAGGTCAAAGTCTTACTCAATCAACAAAGCTCACAAGTGTTTTCGTCTGGGCCCATTTTACTGAATGTGAAAAAGGAAGCTGTAGCACAGATTGTCTTTTAGATTCAGAACAGGACCTGAAGTCCTAATTATTAGAAAATTATTCTCTTGAACTGGCATACAGCACATTTCCTCTCTAACTCACCAACTAAGCACAAAGGTGGGGCTAATCATATCTGAATTACTTTTCTGGCTATCACCACCATATAGAGTAAGAAAGAGAGAGTGATTCATGTTCTCAACTTTATTTTATTTTAAACTGAAGTCCACCCTACCCCAAGAACATTTCCAAAAAGTACATTTCCAAAAACTATATGCTTCTCCACAGTATGTCATCAACACTCACAGTACCCTAGAAACAAAACCTAGCACTGCTAGCTCCAATGAGTTAATTGTGAGCTTGTCCCATCAAGCTCCTGTGCCTGCTCCCTTGACATTACTGGAAAACTTAGATGTTATATAAAAGAAAGCTGACAAATAATTGAAGAAAAAACTTGCATATGCAATCCTATTGCAACCTGAGAATCAGAAATTAAAAGGGAACAAATATAAATCCAGTTTAATTTTTTATTTGTATTAATGAATTTCATTATTTTAAATTAATTTCTTGATTCTGAAGAGGACAATCTTTTGACTTTTAATGGTATGGCTAAGCAACACTGTGCTGAATAAACACTATAGTGTTCTGAAGGGCACAGTCCCAGCTAGGCAGGGAAGCTACATACACTAGAGTTTTCCCCCTGGCATACAGATTCATCATGAACACTGGCTTGGTGGAATAGCAGACATCAATCTTCACTCCTAACTGTGCCTCAAACCTTCCTTGGTTTCTTCCAGGGAGCGAGTTCTCAGGGAACCCCTACAGCCACCCTCAGTATACAACTTACAACGAGGCCTGGCGGTTCAGCAACCCTGCATTACTAAGTGAGTACCTCTTTCCCAGAGCACACCCCCAGCCTCGCGCTCCTTCTGTTTGTCTGTTTTCTTTTTTTACTTTTTTTTCCCCTCCTTTTGTTGTTGTTATTGTGGTTTTTTTTTTCTCTCCCCTCCCTCCTTTTTTTTTAATTTATTTCAAGTACTTGGGCAGAAAAGAGGCCTTATTCCTCAATCTCCAGTCCAGTGCCTAGATGGGTATATAGGTCACAAATGTTTTGTATCTGTTCTGAAGCTGATTCACATTTCATGAGATAGTTCAGAATTCTGTTTCAGCTCAGGCTTCTCCATAGGCTGCATCCACAGTTTGTTCCAGATTAGATCAGAAGTTAAATTCAGGTTCTGCTACTCTCTGAGGCTGCATTCAGCATCCATTCAAGGTCTGGTTAAAAATCCAGATGAGGTTTCACTGCTCTTCCAAGCTAAACCTGGAATCAGTTCCAGGGGATAAGGAAATCTCATGTAATTTCTTCCTATCGGACCACCTGGAACAGTGTCCAGAGTGGGAGACAGGCTGTATCACTAGGTTTATAATAGCCAGTAACCTCTGGTGACTAATATGCCTAGAAGCAGGCTTTTTTTCAGAAGGGAAAAAAACTTACCATATGAACATACCTTCTAATACAACATTCCTTTGCAAGGAGATAGGAAGAGATTAATTATATGTAAAAGAAATCAGCTGTGATTATTACTTACGTATTTACTGAGGTTTAACAACTGGATAATAGATGCACATTTTATTCTAGTGTTATTAAACCTCAGTAAATGTGATCTTAATAATCAATCACTATTTAACACACATTTAATAACTACCTAGAGAGCTTTCACACCAAATATGACCAAAATTTTAGGCAATAAAACATTGCAAATTTGTTTCATTTTTCCCCTCCTGGTTTTAAAACTGACCTATTACACTTTGTCAGGTATGCTCAGAACATCTGGCCATGACACTTTCTGTGTGGCTGTAGGTCAGGTGTCATGTTTTTTGTGCTACAATGCTCAAGGGTTTCTCTCTCTTGATGGTCAGAAGAAGCAAAAGAATCTCCTTCCTGTAGAGGGGGTTCAGAGACAGAGACCACAGTAGCTTCTCTTTACTGAAACGCACCCCTTGGCTGGTTTCCACTGATTGCCTTTCCCTAACCCCATGAAGAGCTGAGTCCCCAAGTTCATTCTGTTGGTTCTTTTCCTTTTCTTTCCTCCTTTCCTTTTCAGTTCTCTTTTTGTTTATTTTCTTTGTTTGATTGTTTTATTTTTTATTTTATTTTATTTTTTTACTGTTTGTCCTTTCAACCAGTCCATTCTTCTCCTGTGTTAACTTTCAGGTTCCCCTTATTATTATAGTGCCACATCCCGGGGCTCCGCACCTCCCACTGCTGCCGCTGCCTATGACCGCCACTAGTTACCATGGAAACCACATGAAACTGCAGGGCGACAGCTTAGGCCTCCACATTGTACCTGTCTGATCACCTCCCTCCATCCCTGGGAAGGGTGAAGAGACCTTCTCCGTTCCTCCCCACAGTCCAGTTCCTTCCTCCTCACTATGAAGACTCCGGACCAAGCCCTCACCACCCGAGACTGAGACCCTCCAGCCCACCCCCTGCCCTTCGTCCAGACTGTTCCCTCCACTCCAGGAAGAGCCTGCAACCAAGTGGCTTCTCCTGAGGCAGTCCTCCACCTCACCTGGGCAAAACTCAGCCACATGAAGTCCTCTTGACTTCCAGGACTTTAGGGGGACTGGGAAGCAACACAGCTGACTACCACTGCCTTACAGGACCCCTTCTGGGAGCGGTAAGGGCCAAGGGAAGCAGAGAAGGACACTGCTTGTGAAACACTGTTCCCCAAAGATATGCGCTTCTGTGTTGGACTCTTCAACACGTGTAACCTGTGATGCTCACTCTATTTCCCAGGAGAGAGGGAAGAGTCTGGGCTAGAGCAGAGATGGCAGTAGAGATCTGGCCCATCTCGCAATGGAGAAAAGGACCAAGCAACTGCACCTCGTGAGGGGTTCTCCGTGCACCTCATCCCCACTCTCCAGCATGGCTTCCCCCATGGTTGGCTGCACCTCACACATGGTGACATTGCAGGCCAGACTCGGGAGGAACCTCACACATACACCCACAATATCTGTGACACACAATCAGCTCAGACAGGAGGATGGAGCAACATATACAAACCAACTGACAAAATGAAGAAATATATAAATAGATATATAAATATAACTGTGTTTTTATGCTTTGTCATGAAGGTCTGTAAAAAGAAAAAAAAAAAAAAAAAAAGGAACAAATCCCCAATTTTCTAAAAAACCCAAGCAAACAAAACCAACAAAAAACCCCCAAATAATAATTAAAAAACCCTACAAAAATAAAACTCCAAGTCCTATCCCTCCCCACCACCTGAATGGCAGACGAGTTCCTCTAACATTTGATGCTCCTCTTTCACTCTAGGGTTTTGTTTCCTTTCTGTTTTGCACTACAATGGGATGGTGGTATTGGAGAGGATTGGATGCCAGCTCCACCCACAGTCGCCTCCTCCCCCTTTCCCAAATCCTGTCTCTGGGGACCAGTGTGGACAAGTCACATCTGACAAAGTTACCAAACACATCAGTTGACAAAAAAGCACTCTGAGTCAACAAATGTTTTCCATGTCACTGGTTGGCAAACAAAGAAAACAAGCCCAGCTGTGCTCTAACAGTGTTGTTGGTGGAAAGTGTGGGGCTTCACATGGGCCCATCTGATTGCCCTCTGGACAGCTGAGACTGAGATGGACAAATTCAGGATTGGCTGGGATTATTGCTTGGTTCCCTAGCCTTTAGTCTCTGTTCTTAAACCCTGTACCTGTTACTACTTCAGTTCACCCACATCCCAACTCTGGCAATTTTAGACATGGCTAACACCCATTCTCCAGATTCCCACTGCTGGTGACAACAGCTTCATTATCTGTGTCCAACACCTAATTTCCTACCACTATAGCCTTGCTATATGGGCCCTCTTTGATTCCCAGTCCCATCTGCTCATACACCTACTAATTTATAGGCTTCCATTCAAATCCATATGCCTGCATCCTAAAACCCAGCTCCAACATACAGCCCCATCTTTTCATCTTCAATCCTATATTGTGCACCCTAATATTTACTTCTTATCCCAAATGCTCACCTGATGCTTCTCTAGGGATTATCTGCTCTTTTTTGTTCCTACACAACTGGCAAACACTGTTCTGCAAAAGGCTGTCAATAGAAATGTTTATTATTCCTGTATCATCAACAAACTCATAAACTGTTCCTTGCACTGACACTTCCTAAAAAATACTCAAAGAGAACATGAAGGCACCTACAGCCTGTCCCTAGGGCATCGAGTCTGCCAAAGTAGATCCTTACTGTTTTAGAGAGGTTTCAAATAAAACTTGTGGGCTACTGTCCATGGGCAAAGACAGGATTGAGAATCAAACCCCCGAAAGGGCATGAAAGTGAACAATCTGTACAGCCAATATTATGTATAAAATCCAGATTTCCAAGCCTCAGAGGAGATGTGGTTGTGGACTCTTGGTATTCTGTCTCCAAGTTTAACTTGTATGTATTAAATCCATCACCAGTAAACAGCTGTGTTGATCCCAAAGGCCCCTTTCACCTAACACTTTTAGCCCTTGCATGGCTCTAGCTGATTATAGGTCTGTGTCTTCTTTAATGGGGTGCCCAAATGATAAGGGTATTTGGGGAGGGATGTTTACATAGAAGATATAGAGCTAAAATCTTTTCCTGTACAGAATAAAATCAAAGAGGGTACTCCTGATCTATGTCATTCTGCACATCTTACCTCTGAGTAACTTGCTGCAAATAGCAGTTACTACACTGTCACCCAGACCAGAGTTTGGCCTGTTATCTCATCTTATTCTATAAGAGAAGAAAATTCAGAGTAATTAAAAAAAAATTACTTTCACCACTCCTGTTTTCCTCCACAGACAGCAGATAGATGCTGGACCCTGTCAGCAAACTCTACTTTTTAGTCTCTCAATACAGCCTTTGCTCTGCTTGCACACCACCCAGTTTTGCTCAGCAGGTGGTCAAGGCAGAGGCAGTAAATCCAAGGACCAGCAAGGAGAACCTCTTGAGGCGGCTAGAGAAAAGGAGACTGTTACACCTCCTGCTTGGCAACTGACAGTCCAGGGCCCCCTCAAGAGAAGCTATCAGCTCAGAAAAGCTTATTTTCAAAACGGTGTTTCACTAAACTTGAGACACAAGCTAGGGTATGAAAGCAGGATTTGGTTGGCTCACCGTGGCTGTCTTGATTTGATCCTCAGAGGGTCAAATCGATTGTTGGTGTAACTCCACTGATAAAAGAGGATTTCCACCAGGCACTGGATTGGTCTAGAAAGTTCATAAGCATGGCATGTAGTTTGAGCAGGAAAATTAACAGGAAAGCAGAATTATGCAAAGAACTGGGCAGTCTAATCCTCTACACCGCCATCTGTAGACACCCCATGCGAATGTACTGACTTACATTTGCCAAAGAGTTTCTTGTGTTGGTTGTTTTGATTTACAGTCGGTGGATGCATTGTAAAGCAGTATTATAGCTGAAGTCTAGTAGCTGACATGGGGATTTATGTGGTGATATGCAGAAGAAAACCATCAATATTCATATAGATTCCATTAGACTGGACTATGCAGGAAACGCAAAAAATCTACCAATTATTTAATATTATGTTATTTGCAAAAACAGTTGCTGCTTTGTAGGAAGATAATGTGTGTGATGTGAAGGCAATTCCTCTTGTATATAAGTTCATCTCCATCTTCATCATGGTAGTTATTAAAACAGCCTCGTCTCATCCTGTAGATAAGGAACACGCTGTCTGTACCGTGCAAGTCTCGTTGTGCTCACTGAAAACAAAACAATGTGTTCAATAAAGCACAGCACAAATCCAGAACCTGAGGGAACAGCCAAACCTTCCCCAACAGGCCAACAGTTGCTTTGTTATAGGAAAATAGGTTTTGCTGGGTTTGGGTTGTTTTGGTTTTGTTTGTTGTTTTTTCTTTAAAAAGGCTTTACAGGAGAAAAATGAAAAATAATTGGAGGAAGAAATCACTATGCAAAATCCAGTGAAATCCATGACTCACATCTCTCTCCTCCATTCTGTCTCCTCCCTTTTTTCCATTTCCTTCTCAGACCCACTTTCCACCCCATTTTTATCCCTCTTTTATTATTCTTCATTCCCAATGCACTTTTCTATCCAGAGAGGGAACAGCATTACTGATCTGAAAGCAGGTATCTGGGACCTCAAATTCCCCAGTTCTCCCCATGGCTCTAGAGAACCATTGTCAAGTCCAATTTCCTCCCTATGCCTCAATTCCAATCTTCTGTAAAATGGGAATAACAGTAGTTCCTAGTTCACAGGGGGATTGCACAGCTGAATTAATTAGCACCGGCTCAGTGCTTTGAGATCCTGGAAAGAAAATTCTATCAAAGTGTTCAGTATTATTCTGAATAATAATTAATGTTTCCATTACATGTCTCTCTTTTCTTTTTTCTCTCAAATCATTTTTTTGTTTCTTTATTTTTCTTCCTTACCTTTCCCTTCACTTCTTCCTTCTCCTGTCATTCTTATCCTTGCTGTTATGTTTGCTTTATCTAATGGACCAAGCAGAAATGTTGTGTGATTGGATCTCCTTCTGTCACCAATTTTTCACAGGGGAAGAATATCCTGAGTTCTTAAATGCCATGCTTCACTGGAAGCAACAGGGACCATGGCATTTAAACTTGAGCAGAACTTCTGAGTCCTCTTCTCTGAATCTCCCACATCCTTTTGGCCCAATGGATATGGCATAAGATGGAGGGAGGGTTGCACAGGGTGGAAACATTAAAGGTGACACCCCTGTGACCGATAAATCTCTTGGGGAGGGTTGGTGGCAGTGAGCCCTGCAGTGGAAACTGGGAGAAGTCTGCATGCCTTCTGACCCATTGGGAGTGATG
Organism: Tricholaema leucomelas; assembly: GCA_013400475.1. Classification (NCBI taxonomy): domain Eukaryota; kingdom Metazoa; phylum Chordata; class Aves; order Piciformes; family Lybiidae; genus Tricholaema lacrymosa; species Tricholaema leucomelas. The sequence continues at coordinate 107,067 of WAAF01003684.1, read as the reverse complement.
ACTCAAAGCCAGGATAAGACTTCGGAATTAATCGCAACATGAACGTGAGGATGTTCAACAAACAAAAGGAAAACAAACCCCCCTGCATTTCTTTCTCCCCTTGAGTATGTAATTATATATGCACATAAACAGCACTCCTAAATGAATTTTTGGTTTACTGAACTGTTGGAAAACCCCTACCTTTTCATCCTTAAGGAAAACAACTCCTCTGCGAAAAGAAATAAGAATCGTAGCTGCCCCGTTTGGCACTGATCAGAATGAGGGCTTCTGAGGGACTCCACAAACACCACAGTATGCTCCTTGGCTGGGCCCAGGACTGTGGCAAACTTGCAATGCAGGAAGAAGGGACCAAACAATGACAATTACAGAACTGACAAGTCCAACTGTAAGCAGCTCTGCTGATGCTCTCCAGGTTAAACTAGACATGAGACTGTGGAAGGGAGGGAGCCAGTGCCAGGTGCAGGGTCATATCCATTCTAGGCTGCTGCAGCCACTCTTGGCTTTTCCTCACCGCTTCAGTTCCGTTGGACTCTTTTCCCTTTTTGTGCACATGAGAAATAAAAAAAACCTTTTTTTTTTTTTTGGTATGTCATTTTTGTGGCTTTTGGCTAGTTTCTCCTTCCCTCTCTTCTCTCTCTCTCCCCCTCAATGCTTCCATCTCAGGTGGACTCCCCGTGAGGTCTCCAAGATGTTTTATTTGTTGCACCTGTTGGGCACCATACACACAGAATCACAGAACAGGACCACCTATACCAGATCACACAGGAATATATCCAGGTGGGTCTTGAATATCTCCACAACACTATGATTGCTAGCAATCACCACTCCGTGTGATGGAAAGCACCACACATGCTTGCTTCACCCTACAATGCAAGACAGAGTCTGAGCTCCCACCAACCACCACCCCACTCCTATTCATTGCTAGCAGAAGTCTCTGTTTTATTGATGTCATTCAGCTGACTCCATAACACATGAAGTGTCCCCAGACAGTTCAGAAAAATCAAAACTGAAACATCAGAAAGATGTGGAGTAGCCCCTTCCTCTTTATACCTGCTTCCTCATGGCCCCAACAGACAATGAGCAACACCGTCTCAACGTGCCTCTAGGAGGATTTTAAGTCTCCCAAAATCAGCCCAGATGCTCCATCAGATCATAGTGCGGGCTGTGTGCAAGGTTTCAATAAAGGAAGGAACTCTCAGAATTTAACCCAGTTGTGTGCTACCCTGGTTTTAGCTTCATGAGAGGACTAATACTAGCTTGAAGTTTTATTATAGCTTGCTCTCTCTTCATCTCCATCTTGGTCAACTGGGGGACAAAACCAAATGCAGAGTCATTAATAACCCATTCTCCAAGCTATTCATTGTCTGCCTAACAAACAGCTAGGCATTACATTAAGGTATGCTATAAACATACCAAATACTGAGTATTCACTCAGATCTTTTCCTCAGTCAATCATTAATTCACCAGGAAGTCAAATGCAGTTTAAGGTCACAGAGGTGGAGTGAAAATGTAGCAAGGAGTCAGGCTAGGCTAAATCAATGTTGCTTCTTCAATGGTTAGTCATTTAAAAATACTTTCACAGTAGCTCGTGAAAGTCAGTGGGCCCCATTTTCTGCTGGTGCGTGTGTATCTTAAGGAAAGCCTGTGCAGTGTTATCATGAAATCAAACGCTTAATGAAGCTTTTGCTCATCAGAGGGTTAAAATATTTCCTTTTGTTTCAGTTTATATTTTCCCTTTGCAGTATTAATTGAATACACTGAAAATCCTCCAACAAGGCATTTTCCATAGGTGAAAGTCAATTAATTAAAATCCAAGCAGTCTGCAAAAGCAAATCAGTTTTTACAACACAGCACCACAACTGTCTGGCAACTGCCTTGAAGTTGGAGACCTTGAGACAGACAGGCCTGGGATGTGATGCAGGGATAGGCATGAGCTTGAAATCGGAACAGAAACGGATTCCAAGTTTCTGAAATCTTTTCTACATCAGAATTTCCTTTCTCTACTGCAGTTTAGGTGATAAGAATCAAATATTGGATTACTAGATGAGATCCAGGATGCTAAAATGACTGGACTCAAACCAAATTAGTAATGTGCATTCACTGTCAGATGCGAAAGACAGGCTAAGAATCAACAGACAGATGTGCCAGAAGCCAACAAAATAATCTTAGAAGAAAGATTTAGAAGCTAGCATGATCATCTCATTTGTGTCACACTTAATACAGCTCAGAACACTGTACTCTGCCATTCTCATGTACTGGTATATCTTGCAAAAGCAAATATCTGCATGAAAGAGCTATTTCTATTGTTCCAACTAGTATTAAGTTCCTTTAATAATCCTGCATAATCAATGAGAGTTCTCAGTATTAAAATGCTGTGTGATAAAACTAAGAGCACCACAGTCTGTCTCTTAATCAGGAAAACGATATTGTAAGACATTATACAACACTAAGTTAAAAAGTCCTCCTTATAATTACTCTGAAATTACTTTATTTATGAAAAATAAAGAAAATTTTGAACATTCTGAGATGATGACAACTTTAAAAAAAATAAGTACATTTTTGACGAGGTGTAGGCAAAGGAAGACAATATATTTCTGAAGGTACTAATCAAGGTAGCAGATGAACTTACTGGACACAATCAGTACTGAGAAACTGTAAGGACCTGGGGAAATGGCAGAAATGGAAGAAGAGCAAAAATGGCACTGACTCTTTAAAGGATAAAAGTGATCCTGAAAACCATTGGCTAGTAAAGCTACACAATGATGCTTGTGTCTAAAGGAATATATTTGAAAATATTCAGGGTAGGATCAGATCACTAAATAAGCAGTAGTTCATGAAGACATGCACAGTAAACAGTCTGTCCATAAATTCTTGACTACTTTAGGAAAAAAAGTTATACATAACAGCAGATACCATTTTATATATATGTATATTTATATACATGTATATAAAATAAAAATGAAAAAACCTTTATTTGACTTCTCATTTTAGTGCTCTCAAGATGCCTATAGCTACATTATTAATTGTGCCTCTTCTACTGTGAGAGTCACTGTGAATTTCACTGCTTTTAGTGAAAAGTGCCTCACTGCATTGCAAGGACCTTGTGGTCTAGCACTTCCAGGAGCAGCTCAAATGTCACAAGACCTGGAAATGGCCGGGTAACTTCTGGCAAGGCTGACAGAGCTGGTTTGATACCAAAGCTTGTCAAAGGCTTGAGGTTTTTTCTGCCTTCTGCTGTGTGACATTCTGGTGTGAGCCGCCCATCCAAAGCATGTATGTTTGATCATTTCAGGTTCAAAACTCTACCTGCAAATTTATTCTACTGGCTGCTCAGAGAGGACCTTCTTCCACTGACTGCTTCTTGCAACCCTTGCCTTCTGTACCCCTCTTCTGTGCTTTTCTTGAAGATCCCTTTCAGCACCTTACCACTTCTCCTGCCCCAGGCGTGTTGTTCCTGGACTCTGCTCACGTGGAAAACAGATTCTCTGCAGTTCCTCTTCCCCCTTCTCTGCCCCGACTCTCCCACGTATAAACTCTCCCATGTTCCTTCTTGTACACACTGGGAAGACTATTCTGCTTCCCCCATTCCCTGCTCAGGCATTGTTGGCTTCTCCACATGTGCCCTGGCACATACACTCAGAGGACCTTCTCTATTATTACTGTTTGCTGCTGCTGTCCGCAGTCCTCTTTACTACTTTGATAGGTTTCAAGACAGAGACAACATCTATCTTTACTACAGGCAGCCTAACTTTCTTCTGTCTGTAAGTAAATACTGACCAGTTGAAGCTGAAATCACCTGTGGCTTCTGTCCCTAGAAAAAAAATGTAAGGGACCGTGGTAATGTAAAGCAACAAACGGCTACACCAAGAACTATGCTTTAGTCTTTGCTGAACGATAGGCTTTCCATTATGAAATGGAACAAAAAAATGGCTCCAATTCTAAACTATCTTCTTTCAAAACACATTATTTGTATCAGAATTACTCTGGCTTTGCCTTTTAAAAGGAGACAAATCGTTTTGTTTTAAAGAGACACACCAGCAACACAGTATTACAAACACAATGACTTTCAGCCTGGAACTTATTTCAAACACACTCTTATGAAAGGAAGAAAAAAAAATCTGCACAGAAAACCCAAAGGGTTATAAGGCTGAGCACTGTGAAATTTCACACAGATATAAGTACCTCTGTGTACATAAGAAAGAAGAATTTTTCCTCCATGTTAGCCTCCATCAGAATAAAGTTTTAACTACAGACCTGCATTTGGCACATCCTCAATATGTCAGCAAGGGTTAGTTCTAGCACCTAGATAATAAGGCAGCTTCCACTTTTCAGACTCGTATGTGAAAGCCAAATCATCATTAACAAGCAAATCAATGTAAAGTCCCTTAGTTTCATGACCCTTGCTCTAACATCAAGGCGAGTAGTTTTTAAGTTATGCTTTTTAAACCTCTAGTTTATTTTAAGCAAACTGTTTTTAATGTAACTGGGAAAAGTATGGACCTAGATGCACTATACCAGCAGTAATTCTTCTACTAATTGTTTTTTATTCTTATTATTTGCTGATTGTAAAAAGATTGAAAAATCACTTATCTAGACACACTTTAAATGTCAGAGCATGATATAAAAATCCAGGAAATGAAATGAATTGAAATTTCTGCCAAGCAATGTCTAGCTAACAGGAAAGTTTATATAATCCTATTCACTCTTTAAAGATGAGTAGAACAAGGATAATAGCTTGCTAATGTCATCAGCTAAAACAACCTCTTATCTCAAGCAGACAGTCCACACTCAGGAGTCCCAGACTCTGCCCAGAATCATTCTCCTTAAATACCACGGANGGGGGGGGGGAGGTGGGAAAGAGCTGGTAAAAGAATTAAGCCAAGATTGCACAGATAAGTTACTCAAAAGTTAGCAAGTGCCATAATAAAGGAAGTCTGGACAGAACTTTGCTGGCAACATGCCAGAGGGAGCAGGACAGAAACTAAAAGAATTTGTCTTACTTTTTCCTCTCAAACTTTGTAGGGTCTATTAGTAACACAGGGTAAAATTATCACGAGACATTCACACCACCATGAACAGAAACCTCTCAAACACTCCCACTTCCTGTGCAACCCCTACCATCCACCTTTGTCCATCTACATCATGCCAGTGTAATAGCCTAATCTGCTAATAAACCAGAATGTAAGCATGTTATACACACTCAGTATTCAGTCTTATTAATTATTTGGTAGAGAATCAGGCCCTCCTTTCCCTCTCTAGCTGACTCTCATCTGATTCTAATTCAATTTCTCTGCCTATTGTTTATTTCACTGCTCCCCTGTGAAGTGTCAAATGCTGATGTTCCGTCAGCCTCGAACTGTCGTTTATATTTGTCATTCAGTCCTTGTTAAAAAATAAAACAGGACTGTGCCTGCCTTGGCGCGCTCTGCCTGGGAATTCCCTGTGGTAAAATTAGTCCATTTAGATGGAAAGTTTTGTGTCACTCCCCTGTCTAAATTGGCAGATCTGGCTCTTTTGCAAAAACCAATAAACTGTGAACCTTGATGCATCTGTCAATCAAACTCATCTTTCGTGAGCAAAGCCAGATGACAACAAAAGCTGGGCAAGCTCCTCTGATTGGTTCTTCTCATTTAGGCATATCAGGAGGCACCTGTCACTCCTTCAGCTCAGCATCATGCTCAGAGGGACTCCATTCACGGAGAGATGGAGCCTTATTGGGGGCTGGGTTGGGATTGGGATGGGAAAGGAGGATGGGGGAGTTTACCCTCCTCACTTTCAACACAGTCTGCAGCTCGGCTCTTTCCTCATGGCTCTGGTGAGAAGGAACTCACATCACCTTTTGTCCCAGACATGTTTTTTTCCACATCTTGAATGAAAGCTCTGATTACTTAAACTATGCATATTTTCTGGTGGCTAAAAGGATGTAGAAGGAGCAGTAAATGTGACATGCTACATCTCTGAGGTTCTGGGAACTGAGCCACGATACCACAGAGGAGAGAGAGGACATATTCCAAACCCTTTCCCAAAGGCAGCTGTGTGCATTTTAACTCAGTGGTCACCCACTGAGGAGGAGAAGCAGAGTATTTCTGCCTCTGCTAGGGAAGGAAGGCATCACAGGCTGATTGAATGAGGCCTTGCATGTCAAGGGAAGCATTTTTTATAAAGGCATATAGGAGGAAGAAAAATAGTAGCAAAGAGCAATCACTCATACTATATGTGAGCTAAGAGATGCTTGAGAGGAGCTGGGGCACTTATAAGACGATGATACTTGTGGGAACGATCCCTAGAGAGACCACACTTCAGGGGACATCCCAACTTGCCCAGTTTCACTGGAGAGCTCTGAACTCTGCTGTATGCCCCACGAAAGGGTGACTTTTAAAAAATCGTTTCTTTTGCATTCAGAGTTTCACCTAATTCTTCAAAGTGTAATCATTTGCTTACTTGCATTAGGCTGTTACTGAACACGAAACTTGTGCTTCTACAGGGCTGCTGCTTGGTGATGGATTTATGTTGCCTCTTAGGCACTCCATCACAAACATCAACTCAGGCACCTGTGTCTTCTCTTTCTAGTTTGTTGTGCTCATAACAGCTCTGCTACTGCATGTCACTTGTATTGTTTGAAGGTATCAGTACAACTGTCTTGGCAGTGCAGCAGTCAGCCACTTCTCTCAAAACCTGAATATGGTATATTACTAATTCTCACAGTTGCCTCACTAGTCTCATGAAAGCCTTGCACTTTCACGGCAGTTACAGGATATGCGATACAAGATGAAAATCACAGCCTTCCTAAAACAGCTGTCAGTCCATGTGGGTCCTGCTTCTATTACAGGCTCACAAACACATGACAAAGAGCGTGAAATAAGCAGCAAAAAAAATGCTCTTTGTGACACCTCTTGTAGGTGGAAGAAAGCAATCCTTGCTTACCAAGCATTTGAGAATTGCAAAACTAGGCCTACAAAGTGCTGGTTTTCATCTGAGAGATAAATCTGGTAAAAAATGAAGCAGATGATGCAAATTGGCATTCGTATACACATTTGTTGGCCTATCTTATAAAGTCAAAATATAATCTATATATCACTGTTTAGGCTCTTGAGAAGACTGTTAAAATACTGCTTGTAGCAGCCAGCTTAAGGGGTACCCAATGAGTACACGAACTAGCATAGCCACAGGCTACACTCAAGCAAAGACACATTACAGTCCTTACGTACTGTGATTATGAACCATATTAAAATATCACTTAGAGATACCAAGATAATGATTTGGTGCATTATGTACTGTACAAAGTAAGACATCATTCCTGTCTTGACCAACCTCCTTACCATTAACAGAGTGAGAAAGTGAATCATTCAGTGATGCTCACCTGATCAATGCTGGAGGGGGAACAACATACAAATCATACCATCAGGAATGGTGTGGCCAGCAGGAGCAGGGAGGTCATTCTGCCCCTGTACTCTGCACTGGTTAGACCGCACCTTGAGTACTGTGTCCAGTTTTGGGCTCCCCAGTTTAAGAGGGACATTGAGATGCTTGAACGTGTCCAGAGAAGGGCAATGAGGCTGGTGAGAGGCCTCGAGCACAAGCCCTACGAGAAGAGGCTGAGGGAGTTGGGATTGTTTAGCTTGGAGAAGAGGAGGCTCAGGGGAGACCTTATTGCTGTCTACAACTACCTGAAGGGTGGTTGTAGCCAGGAGGAGGTTGCTCTCTTCTCTCAGGCAGCCAGCACCAGAACAAGAGGACACAGCCTCAAGCTACGCCAAGGGAAATTTAGGCTTGAGGTGAGGAGAAAGTTCTTCACTGAGAGAGTCATTGCCTACTGGAATGGGCTGCCCAGAGAGGTGGTGGAGTCACCGTCCCTGGAGCTGTTCAAGGCAGGATTGGACGTGGCACTTGGTGCCATGGTCTAGCCTTGAGCTCTGTGGTAACGAGTTGGACTTGATGATCTATGAGGTCTCTTCCAACCTTGGTGATACTGTGAAACCAAATTTAGCTCTCGTCTGTGAAATCTCATCACCCACACCAGCAAGCTAGATCCTTCTGCCCTTTATGTAGGTATGAATAAAGGCAAAGGTGGTCACCATTAATTAGTTCCAGCAGAAGGGATGCTGGGAAACAATCACATTTTGAGAAGAAACAAGAGGTAGCTGCTCAGAACCACCTCACTGATGTACTCACTGTTTTCAGTTGGGAAGTGCTGTGACAAAACAGAAATTTTAGGATATTACACAGTGGAACGAAGGTGCTAAGAGACAGCTCACAGAAGTACACTCGTAAACCAAACAACAGCCATAAAGCTATCAATACAGACTGATCCTTGGACAAGGGTCTCAAAAGCAGCCCTTACCAAACACCACAACTTCACTGAATCACCAGCAGCCCAGCCCTTTCCCAGTTCATGAGTCACCTGCACTCATTGTGGATGCACTCAGAAGGGCAGTGAGATTTTCTTTCCATTGCAGTATTCTATCTGAGGATTCACTAGCCAGTAACCGTAAGGAACCCACTAGTATTCTATCATTTTCTAGTTTCATCTTTTTCAGAATATTCCAAAGACTCAGTTTCTACACTTGTGACCAAACTCTTCAAAAGGGTTCAAATGTGAGCTAGGCATGGCAGTATGCACAGATCAGTATTTTGACTAGGAAATTGAGGAGTCTTCAGAACATTCTGCTATATATTGCACACTGAGCTTTTTTGAAATTTTTTGCAACAACAAAAGATCCCTGAGAAACTATCCATCATTTTTTTCTGTGTCTAATCAGGTCAGGGCATTAATTGTTTGGGGGTTATTTATTTATTTATTTACTCTTCTTTGAAAATTCTTTTCTCTAAGTCATTATGAAAATCTTTCCCTACTCTTCTATCAGCTAAGACACATATTGGGTGGTGAATGGCTGGAGAGCAGCCCTGAGGAAAAGGACCTGGGGGTCTGGGTTGGTGAAAAGCTCAACATGAGCCGGCAGTGTGCACATGCAGCCCAGACAGCCAACCATGTGCTGGGCTGCATCAAGAGAAGTGTGGCCAGCAGGGCAAGGGAGGTGATTCTCCCCCTTTACTCTGCTCTTGTCAGACCCCACCTGGAGTACTGTGTGCAGTTCTGGAGCCCCCAACACAAGAAGGATATGGAACTGCTGGAGCGGGTCCAGAGGAGAGCCACAAAGATGATCAGAGGGCTGGAGCATCTCTGCTATGAGGACAGGCTGAGAGAGTTGGGGCTCTTCAGCCTGGAGAAGAGAAGGCTTCGAGGAGACCTTATAGTGGCTTTCCAGTATCTGAAGGGAGCCTACAGAAAGGCTGGGGAGGGACTCTTTACTCGGTCTAGTAATGTCAGGACAAGGGAGAATGGGTTTAGGCTGGAAGAGGGGAGCTTTAGACTGGATGTTAGGAGGAAGTTCTTTACAGTGAAGGTGGTAAGACACTGGAACGGGTTGCCCAGGGAGCTTGTGGATGCTTCCTCCCTGGAGGCGTTTAAAGCCAGGCTGGATGAGGCCTTGAGCAACCTGCTCTAGTGGGAGGTGTCCCTGCCTATGGCAGGGGGTTGGAGCTGGATGATCCTTGAGGTCCCTTCCAACCTAAACCATTCTATGATTCTATGATTCTATATTCACCATCCATCTAATTTTTAACTTTTACTACAAATCAGAAGGGACTTAAATGATACTCTTTGTTTCAACCATTTGATTGTGTCCCCTGTCCCATCTGTATCAGCTGATCACACTTACTAGACTGAGGTCACTACTGTCTGTAGTAGAATTCTCTTACAGCTTTGTTTGCAAAGCGGTTCATAAAGCGGACTCCTGCCCCATACCAGAGGGCTGAGAGTGCTACCTCAAAATAAACTGTAAATGGCAAAATATTTGTTTGTTTGTTTGTTTTTAAAGGCCACAAAGTACCATTTCTGGGAAACACCTTGGTGATGTTGAACATTTTTTTCTCCTTGCAGGCAACTTCTCAGCCACTACTGGCTTGCCAGAAAGTCATGTTCCAGGTCAAGATGCCATGTGAGAAGTTCCCACCAAAAGGAGGAGTGGAAACAAAACTGAAGGCAACTCAGAACAGTATTTGATTCTGGAAACCTGGCACAGTCTCTGTGAATATCTCCAATATTGTCCTGTGTGTCTTTCAGGGTTTGAGTATGGATTGTCTATTTTGACCCATTACTGTTTGTTTATTCATGTGTTTTACCTCTTCATATGTATTTTTGTTTGGCTGATACAAAAAAAAAGAAAAAAAAAAAAATCAATAACATTTTTATTTTCTCTCAGACCTGTTTGCCTTCACAAACGGAGACTGAACGCACACATCAGCTATTCTCTCAGAAGAGAGTTAGAGACCAGAACATTTGGGACCCATGGTGAAGGATGTGGCAGGGGAAGACAGATGCTGATGTGGTTATATCATAGTGCTGGGTTTCATAATTTTTTGTGTTCCTTTCAGAAGTGACTAGGAGGAAAGAAGGCAAGTCTTTTGGGAGCCCTTCCTTCTGAGTCATATGTTAACAAAGGTCCAGATTTGTGTAGTCTCTGATCTAAAAGGGCTTTAATACAGGAAAAACAATACCTTTGATGCATCTCTTCCCTTGCACAGCCATTCAGAATGCAGAGATGTAGAACCTGAATTATTTGGTTCCATATGCACAGAACTGCGCACAGGGGTTTTGTGCAGTATGTATCCATGCACTGTAACTGTGAACACCAGAACTCACATTAAATTGCCAATCAAAAACCTCAAAAGGCAACTGGAATCTTACCACCAACTTTGATTTATGTTCAAGAGCAGCAGAAGGGTTCTTGTACTCAATTTGCCACAACAGGCACTTATCAGTTTGAAATTCCCCATGCTGCTAACAGAGGAGATAGACACCAACAAAAATCATACAGCTGCAAACCTCCTTATGCTACTTCTTTTCAGACATTAGTCCTCTCACTTTGTCCCATTAACTCAATTTCAAAGTCGCAAAGCCACTGATCACCTGGCTTGTTAAGCAAAGATAGAGGAAGGTTCTACCTAACACTCTTTCTCCCTAGGCACCCAAAATTAGCCATATGAGAATCCCCTATCTCTGAAACAGACATGGTGTAAAAGAGCTCCTTTATGCTACTCTTTGAGCTGCCTGAGTAGACAGAGTAGTTTCTGATGTGACTTTCAGCATGACTCCAGTGTTTGAAAATATACAATACGAATAGGCACAAACTTATTTAGACAATCAGTTATGGTCCTCGAGCCATGAGATTTTACCTTTCTGTCTAAGATCACTGCCTTTTCTGAGTCCTGCAGCCAGATGGATTTTATTTTACATTGAGTAAGTCCGTCAGACTCATTGGAGAGCTCCTATCTAGCTCAGTTAATGCTACAGTGCTGGTATGACAAGTTACTTGTGCTGTCCTAAAGATAGAGATCAACTCTGCAAGCGTCAGGGAGAATCTGTCAGTTCTGCTCATGACTGAGTATCCACTTGGCTGGGAGGACAGTTCCCTGAATTTTCTTTTAGATAGAGTTGGTTAAAGACAAATTGTCATACAGACTAGTGGCATCCCTAGCAATATATTGAAGTCTCCTGCTTCTCTCCTAAGATCAGGCATTGGTGTTGTGCCTTAGAGTAGAATAGAATCAAACAGGTTGGAATAGACCTCCAAGATCATCCAGTCCAACCCATCACCCAGCCCTATCCAGTGAACCAGACCATGGCACTAAGTGCCTCATCCAGTCTTTTCTTGAACACCTCCAGGGACAGTGACTCCACCACCTCCCTGGGCAGCCCATTCCAATGGCAAATCACTCTCTGTGAAGAACTTCCTCCTAACATCCAGCCTATACTTCCCCTGGCACAACTTGAGACTGTGTTCCCTTGTTCTATTGCTGGTTGCCTGGGAGAAGAGACCAACCCCCGCCTGGCTACAACCTCCCCTCAGGTAGTTGTAGACAGCAATGAGGTCTGCCCTGAGCCTCCTCTTCTCCAGGCTAAACAACCCCAGCTCCCTCAGCCTCTCCTCATAGGGGTTGTGTTCCAGGCCCCTCACCAGCTTTGTTGCCCTAACACCTCTGTTAGAATCTTTAACAGCAGCAGATTCACCACAGCTTCAACTGGAAAAGTGAGCACACAGAAAGCACTCAGGGACCTCTTATCTTCAACTGACTGCAATATTTCTTCCTTACAGGTCTCACATGACTGCAAACACTTGTCTATAATTCTCTGTAAAGTTCCATTCCAAATTAATCACTACATAATGAAGCTAAGCATTATCATCACTGTTATTTTCTCCACCAAGTATACAAGAATCTTTATCGAGATCTTCTGGGATCCAGGCAGAAATGTCATCTGAAAGATTTGCTCAAGTACCTTTCCAAAATCAAACCCCTTCCATGTCTTCAGGAATTTTCTGTTTGGTTTTACCATTGTGCCAATATCTTACCTTTATCTGTGCTCCACGTGGTTTGTTGCTGTGCTGTTCAGGGCATTCTTTGACCTCTGCATGGCCTGGTGTCAAGAAGAGTCTTAATTGGAATTCATCAAAACGGTTCCTGAGCATACTCCAAAAGGCAAGCAAGAGGCTTCTTTAGCAGAATCAGACCCTGAAGGTCACAAGAACACAAGAAAAAGAGGACACTTGGTAAGATTACAAAGAGGCATATTAAAAGCTGAACACGATTTTTCCTCAACAGTTTTCATTCTGGACAACTGTATTTGTAGTCACAAAAAGTTACTAAGATTCCAGAAAAGATCAGACAGGTTTATAGATTAAAGAAATGGGCCAGAGTTCTGAGCACTCAACAAGCACTCTGAAAAGAGACGAACATTTCTGAGATTAAGCCAATCCACAGATTACTTGAGCTCCCAACAAACTGCAGATGCTTCCTCTGTCTGCTCATTGCACTATTATTCTGCCCTCCTCTTAAGAATCTGTTAAGACTCCTGCTAGAGATGGCAGACCAGACAAAACATGAACCTTGTCCTGTCTAACAAATCCTATACTCCTAAATCCACAGATTTCACATTTCTGATCATAACCACTACTGCAAGAGCAGCATATTGAACAATTTTTTAAGTTGTCTGTCTTGACGCCTTAGCTAGCCAGCTGTTGTATCCTGATTAGTTCCCAATGCAATCTGTTTGGAGCTTACTTTGGTCCATTTTTGTCTCTGCTATTTTATGCAGACCTCAGTTTTGAATCATTGCCTTTTCAGCCACAGGAGGTTTTACATTTCCATTTCACAACACAGAACGATTCATATTGTTTCACAGTTTACTCTCTCCTTTCAATTATTAGGGATTTTTTAAAATTAAAATGCTTGGGTTTCTGTCCCAAAAGGTCAGTGACACAGTGAAAATACATCCATTTACTCTATGAATGTGTCCTGTATCATGTTCACTGACTGGCTCAGGACTGCCCATTTCAAAAACATTTCTTCCAGAAGCTTGATTTGCCTTCTCTATCCATCACTGTCAATCAGAAGTCTGAACTCTAAAGACTTACACTCATGTAAATAGTGTGCAAGTGGAACCGGAATCAAATACTGACTTTTTGGATAGCTGTTTTCAAGTTCATTGCCACAGCTACCCCAGAGGAGATCCCTAGGGCACTGTGATCATCTTGGCTGCCCTCTGATACAACATACCCATAGGGCTGCTTCGAATTAATTGCAGCTACAGGTCCAATAGCTGGGACTGAGCTAGGAGAAATCTGCTTCTGAGGAACATTTGCCACCAAGTGTAAAGGTTCAAGTGCTGGAAAACACAGTGAATCCAAGCTAAAATATTTTGACAGGTGATTACCTGCACTGTTGGAAATACACACATTATTTCTGGTTGAATTTACCTACTATCAACTTACAGCTGCTGGGAGTTGTCAGATTGTGGTAGCCTTTGCTACCAATCTATATGTTCTTCATTTTGGTTCATGTTTATAAACTGCAGTACTAGTAATGTTGGTTGGGTTTTTGGGGGGTTGTTTGGTTTTTTTTAAAAAAATAGTTATAAATAACCCATCTTTAGACTTGGAATCTCTGCGTGGAGGCCCTCTTTATACAGACACTCACTCCTGTAAGAGGGCCTTCTGAGTAGCAGTCAACAATGTTGCTATTCTGTGAGATTGTAACCATCCAGTTTCTCCCTTCACAGATATTCTCAATTCCAATTGGTCCTTCCCAAGCACCATATGCATTTCCCAGGTTTTCTGAAAAAGCTCTGCCTGTTTTAACATGACCTCTGCAGAAAAACCATTGCTCCATTACTATCCCCACCACTGTCAGTTTGTGTATGTTAGTTTCTGTATATATCTTTGTGGTTGTCCAAGACTGGGTCCTCATTCCAAACAACTCATACTTTAGGATCCCACATTAAAAAAAAAACAGCTACACTCATGTGTTTCCTCCTTAAATGTGATATCTTAAGCCACAACTGTTATTTTGGGTCTGCCTATCAATGGAAATATTTCTAGGCTTGATCCTCTGCACTACAGATGAATCTCAGCTTTATTTAGCTGAGTAACTGCAATGGAATCTTGTGAAAAAAAGCCAGGATAAGGAGCTTCCTGCACCTTTTCCTTGGAGTGCTCATAACAAGAGAAGGAAAATAAAAATGTTTTGAAATAGAACTTCCCTCTACACATTAAGCCTTTGCATGCCTGTCTTCCCCTGTACATGTGCTCTTATTGCATCCATTTTAACTGGCTTTCTAATTGTCAGGAAACTCAGAGGCCCTACGAGAAGTCTCTCTTAAATCCTCTGCAGTTCAACTGTGCAGCTCCCTGCTTCCTATATCTGCTCACTTACCTGCTCCATTTCAGCACTTCAGAGGACCTGATGCTCAGATGTTCTTAGGTAGGATGCAGGTGAGAGGTTTGACCCAATCCAGGGTAAAAGCAATAACAAAAAGGCAATTATAAACAAACAGTCAGTCTCCCTGATGCTCAGTTGCACCATTTTTACCATATCATTAATTACAGAACTGTTGAGGCTGGACGAGACCTTTGAGATTATTAAATCCAACTGCTCACTTAGAACTCACAATCCCACCAAGCTACTACCACTAGACCACATCTCTTAGCACCACAAATGCAGATAAGAATTATATTTGCATCTGCATTATATCTGACTGAACAAAATAAGAGAGAGACTATCTACCACCACATGACCTGTGTTTCATGAACCCCAGTTCAGGGCTTGCCACGCAAATTCAGCTCAGTCTCCAGGCTGTTTACAATGTGGACACTTGTTTTGTCAGTTGGATTGATGAAACCTTTGGTGCCAAAACAAAGATGATGACTGAATGTTAGTAAACTCAGCCACAGTGCCCCAAGAAACAAAGGCAGGTCCCACTAACCTTCAACTAAAGGCTCCAGATGGCAATTTCAGAAATGCTGAGCTCTGATTTAATGCCGCTCCCAGTGAGATCAGCAGGAAAGCTACTGGTAACTTTTTCACTGATCTCAGCATTGATTATTTTGGAACATCCCACTCTCAGTGAAAGCTGGGGGAGGAGGAAACAGAGGTGAAGATGACACTAATGGAGCTTTATCCTCTGCACTTGCATGCAACCAACATTTCACAGACATACCTCCCTCTGATCAAGTCTTTAGTACACCTCTTTAGGTCTCTCAAAGGCTCCTAGAAAAGACATCATTTTAAAAAATCTGTTTCATGTCTATTCAAATACTTTTGTTTTGTTCAAATTGAATTTCCTTCTGGCTCTGCTTGGTTTTAACATTTTGGATGCTCTAGCACATGCATATGCACACATCTACACTTCTAAATTCAGAATCAGAGGGAAAAAAAATTATTATCTAGATTGTGCTGACTAGAAATTGAATCCATAAATCTGAGTCACAACATTCTAAGGACAATACAATTGTAAAGTAACTTGAATTACACTGGGAAATTTCTCATTGTCCCTATCTTGGACAATGTGAAATGACAGAATTGAAGTTGTTGAAGGCAATATGAGGCATTCTTTCTGACCCATACCAAAGGGAAACTGGGAATCCAAATGGGTGATGTTGGTTTTTAATGTGTTATTTCTTTTTGGATGTCCCTGACTAGTAGATATGATGGTAGATACCAACACATTGAAAAATGCTGGATATGTATCAGCATTTTAAGATTTAATCAGATTTATTCCTAGCTTTCCACTCACTTTGGTATAAGGGAGAAGCAGAGATGAAGGCATTAGATATGGTGGCTTCTGGCCGAACCCCAGAGATACCACACAACTACTAGATTATATTCTTGGGTGGGTTTATTGGTTTGAGGTTTGTTGGTTGGGGGGGGCTCTTGGGTTTTTTGGTTTGGTTTGGTTTTGTGTTTTGTGTGAGTGTGGTTTTGGTTGGTTGGGTGATTGGTACGGAATTTTTTTTTCTCAAGCCATGGTTCAAATTGGAAGAGCAGCATCCTGACTTCTGTCATGAGGTAAATGGCACTCTATTCCTCCTTGCTTCTTCTCCTTATTTCTCTTCTGCATCATCCTGCACACTGAGTTGGACTGGAGGGAGCCAAAGAGGACGAGAATTTTTCCTCTAATTTTATTTTTTAAAGCAGTCTCCTCCTCTACCTCGCCTTTCTACTACTCCTCCTCTTCTTTATCTTCCCACCCACCCCCACCCTGTCCATCTCCCCTCATCCTGCTCACACACTACTCCCCCCCTTTACCAGTATCCAACACTGTCAACCCAAACACATGATAAATTGCCCTGTCAACAGAATTCATTCAGGGACCAATTAATTCCACAGAAATGAACCAGGAGCCATCAGTTGCTAAAAAACTCCAAGTGCAGGGAGCGAGGAAGCTAGCTTTGTGAGTGAGAGAGAGAGAGACAGAGAGAGGCTTGGGAAGTTAGTCTGACAGAAATTGGTCATTTAATGCTTAAGTGCACCGTAGACAGCCCTGTCATAGCAGCCGGCATGGCAAAAACTCCCCCAGTGCTTTATTTATTAATTATGTGGAGCAGCACGGGGGTCACTTCACTGTCTCCATACAGACTCATCAACTTTACTTCTTGTCACTGAAAGAGATCCCACAGCATGTGGGATAGAAGGCCAGGCCTTATCCTGACTCTGTCTCCTGCCATCCTGCCACAATACAGGCTAGAAGCAAGTTTGCAGGAACACTACCTGTGCCCTTGGTGAGAACGGGCAGTGGTGGGCAGGGACACAAGAACAGTCAGAAGTAGAAGGCAAACCATTATTCTGCTGCTGCCCAGCTCCAGAACAGAGGTGGTGGGAGCCTGGAGATTTCATTTACAAAGCTTCCTCATTATCTTCCTTCAGATTCTCCTTAGCCATGATGCCTGCAAAAATCTGACAGCAGTTAGGCTGCTGATGTATTATGAGTACTGCCTATCCTGCTGATCAATAGCATCTCATTGCTCCTCACTGTATTCCCTTAGCTGTCTATACTAGCTGGTGCCTCTCGACTCATATATTTATAAGCTCTCTGAGGGCAGGACCATCTTTCTCCAGCATGTGAGTACAGCACCAGGCAATGCCAGATTCTGATCTCCAAGAAGTGGTCCTCAAACAGTTGTAACAGGAATTATTCTTATCATCATCATTATTATCATTAGCCACAACAACAATAATAATCCTATCTTCTTACAGAATCATAGAAGTAAGGCTGGAGGCGACATTATGGGATTGTTAAGACCATGCCTCTACTGAGGCTGGATCAACCACCATTAAAGTACTTCTAATCTTACTTATCTAGCCTGTTTTTAAGAACAACACAAAAGATTACACAACCTCCCCAAAGCAATCCACTCCAGTGCTCCACTACCCTAATGCTCCTTTCCACCCTGCTTTGGCTTTAAGATCTGAAAACACTCATCTCCCTCACAGGAAACATCAAGCCAGACCCTGAGATGTATTTTCACCTTTAAACAAGAGACAAAGATATGTCTCTACCATATGATAGAGATTTACAAATGATGGATGGGCTGCTTCACATTCTCTTGCTTGGTAGGAAAACAATGGGATGCATCCTGTGTATAAGATGTATTTTCCATCTGGCTCAACAGAACCAAACCCCATCCTCCATATGAAAGCTGAAAACTGCATGAAACCACAAGAGTGGTGATGCTGCACCGGCACTGCAGAGCTCAGGCCTCCCAGTAGCAACTCTGCTGACTGAAGTGGTTTACTGAAGAAGAAACATCTTCTCATCCATATATGACTACTGGTGTTCAGGGAAAAACTGCAGTGTTGGAACATTTCCAGTCTATACATTGTTTACTCTGATGTCTGGAGACCTAGAGCTACAATTCAAAGTTTTGGGTTCCTGGTCTGTATTTTCCCAATGTTTGGGAGTGTTCATACATGAGCCTTAAGCACATTCCTTCTGCAGATGCCTCTCTAAATACACACCTGTCCAGCCATGCTTATCACCACAAATGCACACAAACTACAGCAGAAGTTTGAGCTGGTGAATCACTGCAGTTCTATCTTGACAAAAAGCCCTGACTCCACCAATGTCCACTTCAAAAAGGCAAGAAAGTCTTGCCCTGCCTATCATGATATACAGTGGTAACAACAAAACTAGTACAACAGAGGGCACAACCTCCTGATTATGGAGCTACCAATCAGATCCTTCTAAAGCTTGGAGGACACCTTGGAGAGATATCCTAGACTGACGCCTTGTTCCCATCCCTACCCCAGAAGCAACCTTGCAAGATCACAGCTCCACAACCACCTTATAGCACCACAAGCTAGCTGACAAACTGGAATAATTCTACCAGTTTCCTTAAAAATGAGATCTTTTGTAGAAGACAGAGGGAGCTATCCATCTTGTCCTCAAAACTGAAAGGTATCTCTAAAGAGCATATCTTGAACAGCAAAACTCAGAAATGAACATGCTATCCAATGACAGTCTATATTTATGTCTTTACCCATATATCTATATATCTCCTTATGGCTCCACTCTCTCAGTACTTATGTAGTAGTGGATAAATCTTAGTGTGTTATGGAAGATATAGCCTGATCAGGAAAGTCAATTGACACAGGACTATTTAAGTCACATGGGATACTTACAAATCCCTTCCAATATCAACTTCAGTACTGTTTCCTGATCAGGCTTTAAGTGCATTCTTTTTAAGCACTCATTTCTTGCTAGCAACCAATATTTCATAGGGAAATTTAGATGAAAAATGTTTTCTGTTCCTTTGTTTCATAAGAGGAGAGGAAGAACATCTTTTATTTCAGCTGATAAGTAATGTATATGGGCAAAGATGTTTTTAGCTGATCTACTAAATGTACAGGCTGCAGTAATCTTTCTACCAATGACTTAGGTAACTTTCTGCAATGTGAGTATTAGCATGCAAGCAAAAATAGTAACCACTTCACTTTTTGTAATTATTAGCTAGTACTAGTAAAAAAAACAAAACAGCCATTTTACAGTATCACAGTAT
>WAAF01003684.1:0-78104 GCA_013400475.1 Tricholaema leucomelas | reverse complement strand
AAGGGAAGGGGAAAGGGGAAAGGGGAAAGGGGAAAGGGGAAAGGGGAAAGGGGAAAGGGGAAAGGGAGGAAATTTTTTCCACTCCTTTTTTTGTGCACAGCAGTATTAAATAAAAATGTTACCCAAAATGCAGAAGGCTCTTAACACTCCCAGTGCTGGACTAAGGATCAAAAGGTAAGGGTTGCAGTTCTCATTTTGCTCCCCTCTTTGGTCTCAAAATCCAGATCTTGATTCCCCTTGCATGAGAGGATACAGTCTACATTTAAAAAAAAAAAAAAAAAAAAAAAAAAAGGGCAAACAAGCACAACACACACATACAAAAACACCTTCTTCTAAAAAAAAAAAAGTACTATCATGCCAAGGGCTCTGATCTCATGAGAGCTTTTCATTGCTACTGTAATATAAACACTAACCCCACTCCTCTCATTAAAATCTCATTCTCTTCCCCAGAGTTCCAACACTGCTCATAGTCAGGTCACTGCACATAGCCCATGTGTAAAGGGAAATGGCAGCAGGACAAGAGAGGGTGGATGAGAACATGCTGAGTACTTAGGTTTGATGAGCCGGTCACAGTGATATCTAGCCTTTTTTTTTTTTTTCCTGAGTTGACAGCATAAGACATGTAAGAAATGTAAATCGTAGCTTTTGGTGTGCATTATCTTACAGAATCTAAACCAGAAGTATCTAAACAGGGAGAAAATGGAAGATATAAACGGGCTTTTTTAATCTAGCAGAGAACCAGTGGCTCGGAAGTTAGAACACAAAACTCACATGAAAAATACAGTCCAGTTTTAACTTACAGTGATTAGCTGCTGGAACAAACTGCCAATGGAAATATTGAGATCTTATTTTCTCCATTTTATCTGCACATGTGCCTTACTCAGGAGGGAAAAGTAAATTATTTCAGGATTCCTCATACATGTACATCTACTATTTCTCTTACCTACACACTCCCTGCTGTCAGGCCTCTCACAAGTTCTTTGTCATCTGTCCTGATCTTGATGAGCATATCTACAAGTCCCTCTTTCCTTTATTCACTCCTTTGTCAGATCATTAGCAAATAGATTAACCAATGGCACTAGTACAGATTGCCTATTTTTCCTGAATACTCATTTCAGCAATTTGAGTTCCCACCACATCTCTTGCTAATTCTTGTATTTGGAGAATCGTGTCTTAGCCAAAGCGCCTTGGAAGCAGAGAAATAGGTCCCAAATTGCTGAGAACTTTCTTGCTCACACACATACAATATCGCACAGTCGAGACACAGGCACACTAAAGCCAACAATGTGAAGCAGTTACTGTCCCTCTTCTCTTTGAAACATCTGCATAACCAAGGCCAGCCCAACTCTGCACCCAGAGAACAGCCTTTTGTAATCCTGCTACTACAACCTCCAACCCCTGGGGCCCGCTGACTGCGACAGATAGGAAAGCTCTCTGCAGCACAGCGTCTGCTGGAATGTTTTTTAATTATCTCTGGAAAGTATGGACTGTGTATCATCATTAACTGGACTAAACACTGACGGTCAGTGAGTCAGGTACCAGTAAACGGTGCAATTAACAGCCAGAGGAGAGAAGTGTATTCAATCTGAAAGCTTTCTTTCTCAATCCATCTCCACTCATCACCCAAAGTGCTGAGCAGTGGACTTTTACTTTCAATTACATTAATCAGGTTAATTCCAAGTTAAAGTCAACATTTTAATCAAGAGGCAGCAAACTTGCACAGGGCTGAGGGGAAGAGAGGAGGGAAAATAAGCGCAAGAGAAAGAAGGAAGAAAAGTGGAATAAAAGAAGGAAAAATAGAAGATGCTAGGAGAGGTAGCAGAATATTACAGAGATGGACACCACTGAAAGAATTTCCTGTAATAAGTAAGGAATAAGCTTTTATGTTGTATCGCTGAGATAAAGGGGATTAGTATTTACCTCTACCTTTGACTGTTGCAGGGAGAAATACGTAAATGTGAGCAGCCTCCAGAGTGCTATAGTTTATGGTGAGGACTGTCCATAGTAGTATGTTTCCAAATTGCAGACCCATCCCACTATCACTTCTGTCTGCCCAGGCATAACTCTTGCACACAACCCGCAGCACATAAGAACACTGCATGCCTAAAAACCCTACCAAGTGCTCCAGTGTGCTGGACAGAAATTCCACTGTACCTGCAGCTGAAGCAATTTCATTCAAACCACTGAGGGATCCACTTGTGCACAGATCAGATTATCAATAACTGAAGAAATATCAAACTAAGAATTCTAAAGAAGACTGCTCTGATGAGCACTTTGTATGTCACTGCTGGAGGTTTTTAAAATGAGTGAAGGCTGAGAGAGGCCCAGCTTCCACTGGATTTCAAAAGGTCTGAAGAATCTAACTGCATTTAGCTCCTCTACAGATGTAGTGATCCAGATCTGCAAAGGAAATCACAGAAAGGATATTTGCAAGGATCATCTGGGATGAAGTTCCTCACTCTTGGCAGAGGACATAGAATGCGTGTGTGTGGTAAGATAATGAAACCGCAGAATTTTGGTTCTGGTCCATCATAACCTTTCTTTCACAGTTACATTAGTTCACAGTTTACAGAAGAATTTCAAGAAGGTGCAACTCCTGTTCTACAGATCCCTGCTAAGTCCTGACACAGGAGAAGTCTCACCAACTGTGACCTGTCATGGTTATCTCCATGACAGTCCCTAAACTGAATCACAGAAGACACTAGACCTGTTAATCCTGAGCTCACAGCACCATACCAGTTTCTTCTCCTGAAAGATTGATCAAGAAACCAGAGGAAGATCCAGAACATGGGAAAATGGAAGCTGCAGGAAAACCCATTTTCTGTAGGAAAATACACCACTTCTTCCCAGCCATGACTTAAACAAACAATGGGCACAGCAGTGCTGCACTATCTTCCTAAAGCACTTTGACAAAAGAGCTGTAAGTAGCCTTTTTTCATCCTTTTTTTCCTCTTTTTTTTCTAGTAAAGAGGAAATTGTACCCATGTTACTGTTATTAACTAAATCCCACTCAGGAATATGTCCCTTGAGCCATCCAAATAATACCTTAAATATCTCCTAAAAATACAGAAAAACTTAGGAAGCAGGAATTTGAAACAACAAAATGGTGCAAAGGGTTTAAGGAGCACACAAGGGGAAAACAGATGTAAAGTGAGGAAAAGCCCACAGTGGTAAGATGTTACCTACTAAAGATGTGCTATCTACTAAAATTCAAGCTTAGGGGTCCTTTCAAACAGCAGCAGGTGGTTCTGTTCTCATGCTTGTGAGTTTGGTAACATAATGAGAGCCGTGTGCACCAGTAGAGCAGAATGGTACCTGCCTTTGGAAGGGAATGCGAGACAATGAAACACTGCCATCCATTCCCAAAAGTCACAAGGAGCACAGCTCCAGGACTTTCTCCCCAGCAAGAGCTCAATTCCAGCACTTCTGAATTTAAATTTTAAAAAGTTTCTCGCTGTTTCGCTTGAACAGAGAAACAAGTGATGCAAAAATAGAAAGACTGGAGTAAATAAAACAAGAGAAGCAGTTAATTAGTGGGTCTGATGAAGAATGCCCCGCCGTGCTCATTCTTCCCCCAGTATTCCCCACTCGCCCTCTGTGCTCAGACCCGCACTGCAGCAGCAGAGGCAGGCCCCTGCACTGCCTTCTTCCCTCACCTCTGCTCACCAGTTCAGATCTGCTTTGCAGCACTGCTAGGACCAAAACATCCCCCTGTGCCACCTTAACCCACACTCCTGAATACCAGTCTTCCTAGAAACAACTCATCTTTTTCCCTCCCTCCACTTGCCATCACAGCCAGGGTTAGGGTTTCAGCAATGACAGGAAAACAACCTTTTCCCCTAAGAGTGGGAAGGAAGGAACATGACCGCTTGGCAAATTAGTTTGTGATTCAAAGTGAATATGAACTGATAAGGAAAGATTCTGCCAGGCCTGTGGAAAAAGCAAATTCCCTTTGTCTACAGGCAACCTCCTGAATCTAAGAATCACTATTTAAGTCAACCAGGGCTAGGATAAGCAGTAATGTTGGCACAGGGCAGCTAGAGCTCTGGGCACAGGGTTCATCTCCTGGATGTACTGCTGAGCTGTTTGCAAGCTTGGCTCAGTCACTCTGCCACACCTACTGTTGGTCTAAGTCTCTTTCCTATGTTGCAAGTCTCTTGCAGAGTAATTCCAATAGCTAGGACTTACACCTTGATCAATAGATGGTTGGCAAAACTACACCTGAAGACGCAGTAACACTGGCAAAAATGGAGTTAAAGCCATAGCTTGTTTCACTGGATTCAGTAGGAAGATACACAGCTCAGTTTTGCAACCACAGTAGAAATGCTTCACTGGTATGTTATACTTGCATTTCTACACCATTAAAATTTCTGCATGTCCATATAGCTTTACCATATGCCTGCAGATAGCCCAGTTCTTGACAGGCCCATTCTATGGGCTACTGAAATGCTACTAAGCATAGAGTACCTTCCTAGGTAATCCCATATCCTGAGCACTAAGAAACTCTCATCCACCCTCATAAGGCAGGACAACACCATCACACTCTAGTCAGGTAAGGAAAACTAAATACAGAACAGGAAAGAGTGATTCTCTCATCTTTCTGCTCAGCAGTCCTATTCTTCAGCATCCTCAAAATACGATTAAGGTTGCTGTGTTCACTAACCTAATTCACTGCTGATTTTCACATCTCAACACTACAGCCTTCCTGGGGCTCAAACCTTCACCTCTAGCCTTTACCACACACTTTGTGACTTACACACCTGTCTGTCTTACTGTGTGCTTTGAAATTGGATCCACATTGCCATGATGCCTGCTGATTTCCTCTCATCCTGAGGCTCATGGAAGTGATGTGGAGTGGAAAGGGAAGTTAGTGGTCCTGAACTCATTGGTGAAGCTCCCATTTAAATGTAGTCTAAGGAAAAACTGTAAATCAAAGCTCCCAGGGATGGAAAATGTCTAGGAGGTGACATTCTCCTCTGGACACATTACACCTTGCTAACAGCTTAAGAGCCCCCAAAACTCAGCCTTCCTCTGGAAAGTTCAGAGGAAAAGAAAGAAGAGCTTCCTTTTAAATTGCCCTTTTGCAGCTGAGAAGCTCCTGTCGAAGGATGGGCTATTGATTGCTCTCCTTGAAGCTTATCCTGCAGCACAAGGCCTGAGCCGGATGGAGTTGGACTCAATCATAATTGCATTTGCATAATACATTTTACCTTTCTCTGCTCCACTATAGTTTTCTGAACTTGCCAAGTTGCAAGATGACCCTGCGAGCCAAGGTGTGATTAACTGAGAAATTCACAGCAGCGCCACTTTAATCAAAGGGGACAGAGGTTACAACAGCTCAATATTAGTGATAACCAGCCTTTGATCCACAGAGCTAGGCCAAGCCTGGCAGGCAAGCTGTGAGGAAATGCACTGTCAGGGCTTTTGTGGGAAATAATACCTTATTAACCCCTTCATCTAACCTGCTGTGGGTGAGCACAAAAAAATCACCAGAAAAGAAGTCTCTTCCAGAGTCTTAATTACAGCCCACAAAGCTGTTCCTTTAGGTCTATCACTAAAGGTGTTAGGTTCTAGCAAAGGACCATCTCCAACTCACGAGACTGACTCATAAGGGTGATGACAGCTCTTAAATGCTCCTGCTTCTAACTCCAGAATGACCACTGGAATGCAGCTCAGAGATGGGCTGACACAAAGGTCAGGCTTGACAGGGTTCTAAGCAATCTGATCTAGTTGAGGATGTCCCTGCTTTCTGCAAGGGGGTTGGATTAGATGACCTCTAGAGGTCCACTCCAATCCAATGCATTCTCTGATTCTGTGAAAGGCAGCATAGGCCTCTAGTTCTAGCACTTCCCTGCAGGTCTGTAAACACAGGCTGTGTTCCTGAGTCTGATCCCTTGTATTTGGCCAGGTCACTCAGTCCTCTGTGCCTTTTCCTCCCTTCCCTTGCTTCTGCCCATCCTCTCTCTTTTCCCTGCAAAAAGTCCATTACTTAACATGCAGCTCCAGTAGTATCTAAAATAATATAGCTAATCTGGACAAACCTCAGTGCAGCCTTCTATAAATACTTAAAAATTGCTTTCATAGTCAGGTTGCACCAAAGATAGTATGGAATCTAAAAAATGGGGAAAGTATCATTTGGTAAGAGATTTGTTAACTTCGGTATGGAGACCTGAATCAGGAATCAGGCTCAGAACCCCGGGGCAAGACAGAGTCCCAGTTATGGTATTTAGGAAGAAATTCTCATCTTCCTAAAAGGTTTCCATTCTGAAATTTGTTGAATTTAGGACTGTAAATGATCCACTCAAAAAGGCATCTGTCATAAAATAAACTTCCTGAAAGAAGTAACTTTGGGTCAATTAAAATATTTTATTCCAAGTGAAAAAAGGAAAAAAAATGTGTTCATGTTTAAAGAATCTTCTTAACACTACAGAATCACAAACATTTTTGAAAAATAAAAAGTTATATTGAAGTTAAAAAAGCCTTTTGCTTCCAAAGAAGTGAAATGGAAGATGTCAGTCTTGTGTAAAACAAAATCTCAGTGAAAATGACATTTCAGCAGTGTTTCTGCTTTCAGTTAAATAATGCTCTGTGGTGGAAAAAAACACTCTCTTAAAACTGAACAATTCATTATATCATCTCTTTTTTGAGGAGACATGAATAAAATAAAATGCTATATTCCTCATACCATTTTCCCTTAAATTAAGACTTGGCTGAGGACTCAAGAGGAAGACTGACCTTCGCTAAACGGATGGACTGGACAGAAAGTTCCCCAACCAAGACGTTTGTCCATTGTTAAAGTGAGGGAACAGCCCTCCTCAAACTGAAGGCCAGCAATAGTACAGAAACTGGCTGTGTATTCCCAAAGCAATGTGATGCGGAATCCAGTTACCATCCTCTACAAAATCAGGATTTCCAGTACAGTCACACTGTAACTTTGGGTCATGATTTTCTAAAGTGACTAGGATCCATCTTTGAAAGACACGTCTCTATACACCTTCAGGAGTCCTCATTTTTGAGGACTGAAGTGCTGAGAATCACAAAACTTTCCCAGACTCCTATTGTGGCTACAGATGGCTGCCAGTGGTTGCTGTGTTTAACAGATTGGAACCCAGTATGCCCTCTGCAAAGGCACACCTTAGCTGGAGGAAGTCAGTTCTCATTCTATGAATCCCAAGTCTACAGGTCTCAGCTCCCTCTCACCACTTCTGCTTTGTCACACCCTTACAGACCATCCTCTGCTATTCCTGTCACTTCTAATTCCCTTTTTCCTCTTCAACACACATGTTTTGTGTCTCATTCACCTCTGCATTAAATATCTCAAAGAATATGGAAGGAAGCAACAGTAAATCTCATTCTGACAGAAAGAAAGGCATTTTGGCAAAGGCACACTATATACCAAAAGCCTACACTGCAATTCCTGATCTCTCCCCTCTACCTCAGCAAAAGGAACTTGCCATCAGTTACCAATATGATGAACCAATCCACTTAGCAAGTGCAGGATTCAACCTAGTGGTAGGGAATAACAACAGCTACATCAACCTCACTCAGCACATTGACCTCTGCCTGCTTACGTGTTAGCACAAGGTTTTGACCGCTTCCCCTCCCTTTCTTCTCTAACCTCTCTGAACATCCATTCATTAATTGATCCCTGATCATCTCACGAATATATTTCCCTCTTTCCTCAGGGCAGGTCCACCCTCTTTTCCCTATTTGGTGCCATTAAGATGGGTCTCACATCACCATGCACAGCGACACACACACAGTTCCAAACACCTCAGGGCAGGCACATCATTTCCAATTGTGAGCAAATGCTGTTGGTTTTCATTAATCTGCAGACACTATATTTGCCAATTTCTCCAACTTTTCTTTCTCACTCTCTCTTTCTGCTCCAAGGCAGGTGAGTGCATCAATTTTCTTCTCATCTGTGGCAGTTAAATTAAATGGAATCGGCCTGATTGCTGAAAATCAAAGAGAAGGCTGATAAAGCAATTAAATCCCTCTAATTCCTCCTCTTGAAAAGGTGCAGCTTGGCTCAGAAGATAATTAACTTCGTAATGAAATTCCTTCTTCACCCTTTTAGGCTTTTTTTCCTTCTTCTTTTTGGTAGAGGTGGTAGGTTGCCAGTATAAGAAATGGAATGCTCTAGTGATAAACATAGCTTCCTTGGACATAACAGACAACTGGGTGCATGAATCATATTAGAGTCTCTTGAAGGGCTAAACACAAGTAAGTTCTGTTATGTAGAGTAGAATGTACCATGGTGCTTGCTCTTCATCTCTCAGGATAACCTTCTTGTCACTAGCTTTCAGGTTTACCCTGTGCCCAGCCCATGAAGGCTATTCAAGGCCAAATCCATTTGTAACAGCTAGAGCACTTTCAAATTTTAGCTCTGGGATTAATTTGTTAAATTTCTGATGTAACAAAAACCCAGCACCTTCACATGAGACACTCAATTCCTTTTAATTTTTAGATATGGAAAACAAGTAGATATGGATCATTAGAGCCACACACTCCATCTTCTTAGACCACTTCTACTCAGAATTTGGATGTTTGCTCCTTGCTGCTTCCCCTCTGATAGGAGCTGAATGCTCTCTCAGATCTAAGTATGCATCTTTTCATTCTTTCACTCTTTCAGATGTCAGACCACATGAGATTAGTTTCTGCCTTTCTCTTAGCATGCTACTCTTGGTGCAAGTCCTCTCGTACCAAAGTAACTTGCATTATCCTACATCTAGTCACAATTCAGCATGCAAGCAGAATAACCTTTCCCCTGCTCCAGGACAATACACCCTAGACGTGAATCTCATACAAGTATTTCAAGTTGGGTGTCCAAAGACCCATACAATGGGAGGTCATTGTGTCAGTACTCTGTGGCATGACAATTCTCTAGGCACAGCCTGGTCCTTCACCAAGCCTTATTCTCTTATGTGGAAGTTGGTAGCTCCAATGAAAATTAAATAGACAAATCTATCTTCTTCAGTATTGTAACACTTTATTTAAAATATTAAAAATGTATAAGGGGAGGACAATGGGTGCACTGTCCTCCTCAGTTCAGAATACATCTTGGTACACAGGGGCATCTAACTCCCCACTATGTTAATCTCTATCAATGCTTCTACTTTCCAGACATATTCCTGCAACTAAAAAACTGTGCTTCAGGTTAAATTCACACTCCCTTTGTCATAAATCGACTTTGGTTTTCCAGGTTAAACAACTCTTTACTAATTCTTGAAAATTTTTACCGAATATGTAATTAAGATATTCCATATATTGCCATTTGCTAAAATTTGGCCAAATATAAACCAAAGTATATTCTACTAATATTAATGGCAACACCATATCACCCCTGGGAAAAGATAATTTTGCTTCTACTTTTCTCTTTCTGTAGAAAGGAAGAGATTTCAAATTTGTTCAGAATGAAGAGGGAATTTTGCTTCCTAAACATAATTAACTGACCTGTCATCTGTCTCTGATGATGGGATTTTTAATTACTCCAAATGCTCTAATCAATGCTGCTGTACTGTACTTTTAAAATAGTACAGAATGCCCAGCAAAGTCTTGAGACCATCTTTGTGTATACTGAAAAGAGACTTCTCTTGGCACTGTAATTGGGAGCAGCTGATTCATAGGACAGAAATACTTTAAAGCACAGAGCTTAGACTAGTACTGTTTTTTACTTAGTTGGGTATTTGCCAGGACCTCTTAACATTGTATAAAGAAATTGTCCTGGAGTTCTGTATACCCCAAAATTCCTCTCCCTCTGTGGTTTGAATGGGAGAGGAAAAGGCGTGAAAAGACTCGTTTCCCTGCCCTGCCCTGCACAAGATAAACAGGGTAAGGCAGAAAAACTTTAAACAGGTATACCGTAGTGAGGCTGCTGAAATAAGAGCATAATAGAAATGTCTACAGGCACATGTGTGCACCTCTATCTGATGCACAGTTACCTTTATTCTGCATATGTGATTCTGCACCCATTTTCCCAATAAAAGCTACCACTGGCTGACAGCAGAGGATCTCATTTTATCACTGCAAAAACCCCAAAACCATACAGTGTGCCTTAGAAAGAGCTATATGTATGTCACCAGGTGCATGCTGAATGTTTTTTTTCTCTGTAATTTTTTTCCTTGTTTATTAACAATGAACCCTTGAGCTTCACCTAGAATTCGTGGGCCACTCTGCTCCAAGCAGCACAGAAAAAAATAAACACAGTCAATTTCCTGCCTGTGAACTGCAGGAGTCTGTCCTACTAAGGAGAAACACACAACATAATGAGACCTTTCCACCCCGTTATACTGGTAAGTAAGAGATATGAAAGAATGGTTACTGGAATGCACAGACATGACTGAGAGGCACAAATGCACACAATCACTGTCCGCATAAAGACAGGCACAGATAGAAGTATTCTGTCCTGGAGTCCTGTGTACCCCAAAATTCATCTCCCTGTGTGGTTTGAATGGGAGAGGAAAAGGCGTGAAAAGACCCGTTTCCCCGCCCTGCCCTGCAGGCGTGAAGCGGGGGAGCAAGGGAGCCTTCTGGCACAAGGAGTGCCCCGTGCAGTGCCTGCGCTGGAATCGGCTGGGGATTGGCTGTGGTCTTCGTGCCTAGGAAGTGGTAACTCAGCTCTTTGTCTAGGAAGGGTATAAATATTGGGGTTCCCGCCTTGGAGTTCTCCCCCACCTGCATAGCTTCTGCACAAGGAGCCCCCGACACTCCGAAAGACAAGCTCCTGAGGGACAGGGCTGTCTCTGCTTTGGACTGCCTCACCTTAAGCACCCCCTTTATGCAGCTTTATAGCTCTTAACGACCCTTGGAGGCTTCTGAAAGACCCGAAGGGACAAGCGTCTGAACCGCCCTTCCATTCAAGCCAGCGTGATTCTTCTGTGAGTAACTTTGGCTCAGCCTTATCTTGATAGTGGGGGAATGCTATAATAGCTCAAGCCTTTTCCAACTTCTGACTTTCAAAATAGTCAAGTCTACCTGTGGTATCCGTGTAGATCTTCTCAACCAACTGAACCTGCTAATTAAAACTAAATTATTTTCTGTATATAGTTTTGGGGGCGGGTTTTTGGGAAAATAAAATAACTCTATTTTTTATATAAATTCCTGACTCAGCCACATTAATTCCCTGCCTTCATAACATACCCATAAAATCCAATGCATCTGTCATAGAAGGTTAATAGGCCTATTAGATGTCTTGGCTTGTCCCACCCTTCTGCTGATGGGGGAAGCAAGGGCCAGAGGAAAACAAAGGCTTGGGCCATTATGTCCTCTCTCAAAGTGATAAACAAGTACCCACAGGTGTTTAGGTACTTGTTGGTGTCTTGCCCAAATAAGGGTGAGCAAGCCCTGGGTTCAGCTAATATGGTCAGTTTTGCAAATGCCATTTTGATTGGTGAATCTCTGTGGCCAAAGAAGCCATTGCATTCAAGCAAATAATAAAAATTGAGCTAAGTTGCAAGCAGTTGTGCTGCTTTGGCCTTGCTGCCTCTGACTCATTGCCCTTGGACAACGTGTTCTGCTCTGCCTTGTGCTTTAGACCAACTTAGCCCTGACATTTTGGGCTTGAACTACCTGGAAACTTAAGTGCCTCAAGTGTCATAGGAGAAGGCATTTAAGGGCCTTGCGACATGGTAAGAAGTGCCACTGACATCATGCTCTCTGCACATCTGCAAGAGATCCTGCCTGCACCTCTGCAAACCTCTGTGCCAAGAGGAGCCAGAATCACGTCAGAGATCGTCTGCCTCTTTCCCAGCACCCTGGGAAGATCTAGAAGCCTCTCAATGGCTGAGCAGTTCCAACACTACCACAAAGGAGCCAGGAACTATCCTGAAATTTCTACTCCACCCCAGTGAGCAGAACAGACTTTCCCTAGGGCTCCGGGATGCCTTTTATAAGTGGGGCAAAGCCATTTTGCGGTCAAACCTTTTCCATTTTTTCTGGTTCTCCAAAATGAATGAATTGTCCATAAGCATCCTTGCCGCAGTTTTCCCAACCAAATTAGAACCCAAATTTAACTAATTTGTATATAGTTGTGGGAAGGGCTTTCCAGAAATAAAATTAACTACATATTTTATAATTCCTGCCTCGTTAATTGCCACAACCAATTCAACATCAAACACACAGAAACAAGACATAAACACACAAAGTTAATGGTAGATGGATACACACACAAACAGGAACACAAACTTGACCCCTCGTGCACACATACAGACTCTCACAGACTGGGAGAGACACAGAAACAGAGGTATCTGCATTCACACACACATACATATCCAGATACTGCCCGGCACACAGCCTGACCAACTCACAACGTAGCATAGCAAGACATTCACAGCCACTTCTGCTGTCTAGCAATAAAGGCCTTTTCCATTCTTCCTTTCTCCACTGTAGGGAACAGTACATGGGAGGCATGACCCAGGACTACGATGCAGGAAGAAGAGTGACATTACTCAGCTTGGGCAGCCTTAATCAGGGCACGGGGCACTGGGGGCACCATAGTCTAGGTTAGGCATTAGGGAATGTGCCTGGGATGACTGAGCAGGAGGTGGTTTGTATTTCAATAAACCAAAGCTGTAACACTCTCTGAACTGAACAGCTTAAAGCCTTGTTAAAAGCAATGGTGCAGCATTCTAACCGGAGGGGCCGTGTTGTCATACAAATGAGATGAGTTTATTTTCTGAGCCATACCATTTGTTCTGACAGGCAGGGCGGCTGTAAAAGCTGGCGAGGGCACAGCAGGGAGCCCGGCTCTGTGCACAGCGAGAGACCACGGAGAGGAGAGGCAGAGCTGCACCAGAGTTTGGACCCAGCCCAAGTCCCTGCCTCTACCTTCTGTAAGCAACAGCCTCGCAAAGAAAGAGACTGAGAGATGAACCAGCCGGCTGTAATATTGTGGAACAAATACATTCTATTGAGAGGTGCCTGGCAGCCCCACGGGCACTCCACATGTGCCCATCTACTCCTGCCCTCACGACCTCCTGTCTGGCTGCTTGATGCTGCCCGGGCTTGTTTTTTAACAGCCAAAGATGCTGCACAGGGGTCTCAGACACACACAGCAGTCAGTGCACCCAAGTCAACTGCTATCCTGTATTGCTCCATGCCAAGTTGCTGTGAAATATTTACTGAGGTGCCACCTGTGTCTCCTACTGGAATGAGCCAGGGAAGTCTCCTGGATGCTGCCCATGTCACCTGGGTTGTTGGTGACTCTGTAATGCATTTTCCTGCATGCAATATCTGTCTCTCCCTGAAGCTCTTGGAAGGCTACTTCCACTACAAGACAAGAGAAAGCTTTGCAAAGAGAGTAACAATAACTTTACCCTTGCTTCTCTAGGAGGGAAAATAAACTGTGTAAAACAAGGTGATTACTTTGAAATCTGACAATGAGCTAGGAAGTCAGGTCTCTTACTAAAACTACTAGATAATGTGTCTGTCTTCTGGAAGGACAAGAAGCTGGCAGTAGTGGGGCTGGTATAGGGTACACACATCACAGACATTGCCAGCAGAGACCTGGGAAATACAGGCACCAGCATTCTAGAGTGGTGACTGTAGCTTGAAAATCAACAATAGGCATATGGCATCAAGAGTTTCACCTCTGAGGTGCCATTTCTATTTGAGAGACTACTGTTAAGACTTCCCTGCTTTAACTAACTTATAACTAGCCCCTTACCCTTTAATATTAGGTATCCAGAATGTGAATTACAGTTAGCAAAACAAAAAAAAAAATCTTGCTCCTATTTGTATCAGTTTCCCATACATCTTCCACAATGGCAAACTTTCCAGTCCCGTTATTAATGAGGAGTCAGCACAGCCCTGGAGCTACGTTCTTTCTGCAGCAATAGCAGCATAATCCCGATCAGTGGTTTGGATCAGGCCTACCTGATGAGGAATAAGTGTACTGACCATTTTGGTTGCACTCAGCTGAGTTCAAGGGAAGAGAAGTTTTTTTATCAATTCCCCATTATCTGTCCCTGGCTGCTCCATCTCCTCTTCACACTTCATGCCAACCCAACTTACTCCAAGGCTTGTTGGGGTGGGGGACAGAAAGACAGAACAAGGCAGGCAGCCAGAGCATGGTCTCAGTTTTAAGGTATCAGAGTGTGACAGTTTCATTTGGTCAATACCCTAGAAAATGAATTCAAGAGCTTCAAGGCTAAAAGTACCCAGTTCAACTCTGACACTCAATACATCAGGTGCAGTAGGGAACATGTAACATGCGCTCAACTCCTGGATACATACACAGACAATACCTGCAATTCCTGCCCAACAGAGGCCAAAGGTCGTATGTGCTTCAGGCATCAAATGTCTGGCTGAACTAGGACAGAACTAGAGCTCACAGCTAATATTTTATATATCTGTGCCACTGAGTTACAGCTCTTAACAGCCCTGTTGGCATTGAACACCTGCAACATCAAGCAGGAGAGCAGCTTATTTCCAGAAGTGCCCCCCACCAATCCCCATGTACTCTTGGGGTCTATTTTCAAAGAGAGATAAATGGTGCTTTTAATTAGCACCTTCCATTTTCATTTGAGCCTCAGGTTTTTTTTGGAGCTGGTCCCAAGGGGAAGACCAGGAATCCCAGGAAAATCAATCTTAATTCAAACCAGTAATAAAAAGCAGAACACTTGCTTCAGAAGGCTTGCAAAGAATCTCTTCAACATAAACTCCCCTTGCATAACCTTCGGCCTCTTAATGCAGTGAGGAAGAGTCTCTTAGAAGTGCTTTCATTCTTTTTTCATCCTACTTTTTTTACATTTCCCATCTAAACAGGAAAAAATGGAGACTAGAAGCACAGAATGGTTATATCTGTGCAGTGAAAAACTTCAGGAGATGACCTAGAGACCAGAAATAAACCTAAAAGAATAGTCCAGAGATTTTAATAAAACACCATCCAAGGTACCTTTGATGCTGTTTTTCAAGGAGATGATAGAAACACTCTGTTCTCCCTTGTCTGTCTATCACTCAGGAAAACCCATTGGGTAGTTTGGTGCAGGTGGCAGGCCGCTGGGGGAGGCCAAGAATCGATCGGGGTACTGATGAGGACTCAGTTAGCTGCCAGCAGCCTTATGCTCAGTGCAGTGCAGTACAGCTTTATTCCGGAAGTGCAACAGCTTATATACCCCTTTAGAAGAGGTGTGCACAACTAGCTAAGGTTTATGTAAGTGGAAGGTACAGATTGGTTCAGAGTTATAAACAAGGTATCAATAGGTCAGTCAATCCCCTGATGTCCACCCCATGGGATGGCAAGCTCAGCCCCCTGCAGGTGTGCGTGGGGTGCTCATTGTTTACAGCTTACTGTCCTGGGCCCCAGACAGCCCAAGGACAGTTCGCAGCATGAGCTCTGATGTTTACAGCTCATGCCTGCCTAGGGAGAGTGTTCTCCCACAGTTTGGGATAATGTAATTTAAGCAACATAAATGTGGCTGTGTGAAAAATAACATTCAAAAGAATTTTTTAAGCTTATCAGAATAATCTACACACCTTTCCACTTGTGTACGGTCAAATTCCAGAAGAGCTCAACACACTGGCAGGTAAACTACTCCACAGACACCTACTTCTGCTCCTCTCCTGTCTCTTCCACCAATAAAGAAGACTGGCACATTATGCCCTTCACTGCGGTCATCTCATCATACAAGGCTGCTATTTCCACTTTGCATATGAAGAACTGAGGTTCAGAGGGACTCATCTTATCAGGTTTGTGCCACATAAAACAAAGTTACAGTCTTGTCTACAGAGGCTCCCCTCTATGGGCAATGGAAAGAGTATAAACACATTCTGATGGTAACTTACCCTATATATTGCAGGCAATTATACCAGAATGAGAAGACTCCCAGCATATAAAGCAAGGTGAGAAAAACCCTGCCTTAAAAGGTTTACTCAGAATCACACAAGAAGTCCATGCTCAAGTAGATATCTTTTTCTCCTTACCTGAAGGCAGCATCCTGGCCACAGCTAACCTGTTTTTGATGCCAGCATGTGGTGGGAGGTGCCAGGAGCTATGCAGTTTTAGTTGTACAATCATAGAATCATAGAATCAACCAGGTTGGAAGAGACCTCCAAGATCATCCAGTCCAACCTATCACCCAGCCCTATCCAATCAACTAGACCATGGCACTAAGTGCCTTGTCCAGTCTTTTCTTGAACATTGTCCCTGCATTATGATTCCATCCTTAGAATGTCAATAATCAGCCAGATCTGCCTGATCCCTCAGTAGTGCCATCCTCAGACAGACTACTTGAGTTTGTCCAGAAGTATTACTAAACATACTACAACATCCCCCTGGCACCTTTTAAGTGCATGAAACAGTCACAGCCAAGCTCTCTGTATGTCCAGTCTTCTTCATTCTTGATGCCAAGGGAGGCAAGTAAGTAAACCATGACATTTCAGAGTGATTAAAGTCTCTGCTTACCCATCTCAAATGAATTTTAATCTACAAATAGTACAAGATGAAAGCCATCAAAAGAGACTGACAGGACTCCCAGAAGCCTGCTAGTCAAGAGTTGCTTGTTAAACCAAATGCCTCAACAGTGCAGCAGATACAAAAAAATAAGTTGCAAATCTCAGAAGAAATATTTATTCTCACATTCAGAATGGGCATCAACATACCAGAAAGTCTAACCCACCCAGAGATACTACTAATGACCATGAACACAGGCATTTCCAGACTGACAGAAGATTCACAGCTCTGCAGCTGAGAAGCAGTGGCTCAGTCAACAGGCAGGGCTGCAAATCCAATTCCTGTCAGACAAGAAGAGAGGATGGGATTGGTATCATTACTCATGCTGAAAATGCAAAAAGTCTCTCAGAGACAGAGGCGTTCAGATACGAGAACAGATCACCCGAACTTGTTGATCAAAAGTCGGGGAAAAATACGATGCCACTAAGTCCTCATGCTGGAACCCTTCCCAAGCACTAGCCAGGAGCTGCCATAGCTCCAAGACTGGCTGGCTCCAGGACCCACTTTAGGCGCCAGAATCCTGGCTGTGCAGCCTGCCACATGCTTGCAGAAACCTGCTTCCCTATTTTAATGCAAGCTTGTTGAGTTTCGTTTCTGGAACCCATCCTGAGCAGCAGCCAGGAGCTGCAACAGGGCCAGAGGCTCTGTGATAGTATTGTCTCACTCCATGTTCTAGCATCCTGGTTCTTGAGCCCACTGTGGATGCACTCAGAGCACAATCTGTTGGGAAATGTAGAACCACTGATCAAATTCTGCTCATGAAGCTGTGCATCAGTCTCTCCAGACCTACCATGGACATCAACATTCATTATCTTGAAGCCAATCTCTAGATGTTTCCAAGAATTTTTAGGAGGCTGCAATGCAGAGAAGTATCATTTTTTTCCCCACCAACCTTATTGCTGTTAACATTAAAGTACAAAATCTAGAGATCTTTCTCCAGCAGAGAGTTCTAGCTGAGGACTAGAAAGCAGATCCACACATACACATCTGCACCTGCCTCTTTAAATGTGCTTAAAGAAAAGAAAAACAGACAGAACCAGTCTGGGTTTTACGCAGCTGGCCAACCCTCGAGGCCTCTTCAATAGGCTTTAGAGTCCAAATGAGGTGTAAGTCTATTAAAAAAGAGCCTGTGTATAGATCAGAAATCCTCAGAGGATTGTGGCCTGTCACTCTGCGGTCATTGGTTTCTCTTTGATACATGTACTAGGAAAAAAAAGAGTATCATGCAAAAGGAAGGATAAGAGGAATAGAAAGTACAACAGAAACAAAAACGTACTGCACAGTGTCTCACAGAGATCTTAATGCATTTTTATGTCAGAACACCAAATATTCTCTCTCTTTCTGCACACCCAGCCAGGCCAATATCAGCCATAACAGCTCTTGTACCTCATCCTGTCCTGGGAAGCAATACATAATCCATCCAGGCCTGGGAAGCAAAACAAATGGGGATGGACTGCAAGTTTTTGTCACTGGCTCTTCGAAACCACAGTTGGGGTACTGATGCAGTACCCACCACTGCTGTTTGTGCCTACTTAAACTTCATGTCAGTTCTTTACCCTTGCACACACACTGTATTGCACAGTACACAGCAGAGGAAAATAACATCCCCACGATAACAGTTCAATACCTAAGACAGGAGAGGGATTCCTCTCCAAGCTTTTTTCCCCTTACTCCCTCTATACTATTTTTAGTTTCCTGATGCTCATAAAGGCTGAGCCCCCCAAACTCTGCAGCCTATGGGAGCAGGCTGGAATGCTAAGCCTTTGGTTATGCTTGCTGACAAGGAGGTAAATACACTGTGCTGCAACAAAGCATTTTAGAGAGCAAAGACTATTACAGATGCCGGTACACTGTCATACATAACCTGGGCCTGGCTACAGATAGCTCCACAGCTGCAAAGTACATGCAGTGTCAGCTTAGCAGGCAAGCGATTCCCATGGCAAACATGAATGTCCAGGGAGGTAAAGCACCACTACTGCAGCTCCTGTGTGATCACTTATTTCTCATCAATGGCATGAAGATCTTCACCATACTGTCATGTGTTGATCACTAGGCACCCTTGCCTAGCCAAGTACCACTTGGTGACATAAATCAAACTAGTCAAAGAATCATTTAGGTCTTCAAATTTGTGTTTCTTCTCCACAGGAATGAAAACAAAATCTTTTGAATGTGACTTTTGGGGACTTGTCACTGAAAGAAAAATACTATTTTCACTTAGGTGAATTTTCTTTAATAAGAGGGTACACAGGGTTCTTAATCTAAATTAGAACCAGGATGATAACTGGAGTGAAAGTGGCAGGTCACTGCAGAATACCTCCACTTTAGTTTATTTCAAGGAAGTTATATTGAATCAGCATTGCCCAGACTAGCCGTAGGCAGAGGAAGCCAGGCCAAAGACAGAATCCCCAAGCCTGCTCCATGTGATTAATCCGGGATCACGGTGATGAGCTGCAACCAAAAAGGTTCACGGCTTGCTTTGCACTCCCATCCCTAGTCTCAGTTAAAACAGCCCAGATGCAGCCCAGGATCAGTGTCTATTTTCTCTCCGTGTATCTCCTTCTTTCCCCTCCCTTTCTTTTTCTTTCAGTAAATCCCAGAGGGCACATTTCCGTGCCAGAATAAGCCTCTTTGTGAGGAGCGAAGGGAATGCACGCAGCCGCTAATGAGAACAAAACTGGAAAGCGAAACCCCGGGGTGGCAGCGCTTTCCGCCTGCCCCCACGCCTGGCGGCTGGAGCAGCACCCTCGGCGGCTCGGCCCGGGGGAGGGCTCGGGCTGGGTGCCCTGACCTCTCCGGCTCCCCTGCCAGCCTGGCCGCTCCAGCGTCCCTGCCTTTTTAAGGCAGGCTGCAGAAAAGGCAGTAGAACAGCCTTTATCATGCAAATAACAAGAGTAAATGGGCAAATTCCCCGGTGGGCACTTCAGTGAAATGCAGAGCTTCTGGCAGGGGGGAGGGGGGCCAGGGAGGGGGTGCTTTATTTGCAGGTCTCTGTTCTAATTTAACTGCAATGGCAGCTAAAGGAGACACCAGGGACCTGCTCTCATACTCGGCACTTCCCGCCGCCTGCCAGGGCCACAGGCAGGGAGCGGAGGCGGAAGGACCGGGAGCGGGAAAACCTGCGAGAAGGCTCCTGGGGCCGAGCCGGGCATCCCCACGCTCCGGGCACATCAGCGCTACCAGGGCAGCCCTGGGAGGGCAGGGAGGAGCGTGAACGACGGCACCAGAGGGAGCCGCCCGTGATCCGCTCGCTCTCAAAGCTCCCAGAAGAGCCAGCTTCAGCCCGTCTCCAGGAGACCCTCCTTGCCGCTGCCGCCGCCGCCGCCGCCCACCAGAGCAACCCAGCCGGCACTTGTAGGGCTGCGGGCAGTCGCAGGAGACGACGTGGCAGGGACGGACCTGGAGTCGCCTCCTCACGGTAGCATAAAACCTCAGCTGAAGGGTCAGCGCTTATTGCTTGCACTGTTCTCTTGCACCGCGGGTCGGGGTGAGGGGTCCAACCTAACCAGCTACCTGATCATAGGATGACAGAACACAATAGCCTGGCATCCAGGTACCATACAGCTGAATATCCAGTTGTTCACCTTGGTGACATCACAACGAGCTTCTAGCTCCACCAGAATGAGACCAGAATGAGAACTGTGAATCAGTTAATTTTTCTGAGCTGGGACCAGAGAAGACTGATGGCCCCAGACCCCTTTATCATGCAGTCCCTTCTGCAAAATAGGAATGGTACCCCTTACACAGAGATACAGAGCCTCCTGAGCTGGGTGGGTAGTGAAACCTGTGCCAGTTATACTGAAAAACAAAAACAAACAAACAAAAAAAAAAAAAAACAAACACCAACAAACAAACAAAACCTACCAACCACTTTGGGAGGACACCAGAGTCCTCCAAGAACAGTGAAGAGGAAACAACTGTTCTGCAGAAAAAGAGAATCAAAGGAAAAGGACAGAAGGACAGCAGATGAATGCAAATGAAAAGGAGCTGATGTAGTCCAAACCAGAGGAGGGAAGGGGCACAGGATAAAACCCACCACAACTTCCCAAACTTTTCCTGCAGCTTAGAAACAGGCCCCACCATGACTGGAGTTGAAGCCTAAATCATCCTCAGCTGTTGTGAAAGGACGTTTTAGAGACAACTAGCCCATCAAATGTTAAGTCTAGAGCCTGAAAAGCATCCCCACTCTCCCAAAGGCTTGAATTGATGATCCCTTTTTCCATTCTGGTTTTCATCACAATCTACTCTACTCAAACCAAGGTTCTCAAAACATTTTAAACCAGTTCTCCGTGTGAACTTCCAGCTGGGTAGAGAATGTGGGAAAAGGCCTTTCTGTTCTTCAAACAGGAGACACTGAGACAGGCAGAAGCTAAGTGACTCAGCCAAGCCAATGTGACACATTTGTGGCAGAGGCAAAGTTTAAAAGGTTGATTTCCCCCATGAAGCCTCTCTTTATGATCCAAGCTACAAAACTCTTCTTCCTTAAGCTCTGGGGCCTAACCTTCTCCCTTCCTTTACTATATCCAAAAAGCTGCAACAAGGGAGTTTGTGGCTTCAGTGGATTGCCAGAGATGGCACACTCAGGAACTGGTGAGGTTGCCCAGCTAGCTCCTCTGAGCAGCTCCAGCAGAGGCTGAGGGTCCTGCTCGCTGGCCTCGGGGAGTGCAAGGGACAAGGCGGCAGCCACGACTCATTTGGCATTCTGAGAGGCTGGTGTGCAGCATCCCCATGCCGGCAGGGGGTAAATGAGAGCTCAGACATGAGTTATTGGAGCACTTACGTTCCCAGATTCTCCCAAACGTCGTCGGCAAAAGGACAAACTGTTTAGTTGTAAAGAGCCTGGGGGGTGTGAATGGGGGAGAAGAAGGAGGAGGGAGCTGTGTCAAACTACTTTCATGAAGCAGAGACTTCGAAATTGAACTCAGCTATTGATAGGGAAGGGAGAGGGAAAGACACCAACTCCCAAGGTTTACACTGGAAACCCATTTGTAGATTCTGGCAGCAAACTTGGGACCTACCTAGCACCCCTCACCACCAGTCAGTGGGATCACAATGCCAGGAGCAGCAGTCTGTAGTAGTCAACTGTTAACCACATGGTTGCCTGCTGGGCTGCATTATTTGGGAGGCAGCTCCAGTTGCTCAGAAGGAAGGAAAGCTGGAAAGAAATGGCAGCAGTACTATTTGTCATAAAGGAACTATTTCTAGGTACCACAACTATTAGAACCATCTGAAACTTTTAACAGACCTGAGCCCATCTAGACATAGCTGTAAGTCTCAATCAAACCATCAGTCTATAACTGGTACTGGTCACAAACTAGGTAGCTACACAGTGGGGAGGTCCCAGCCACAGCTGTATGCTATGCTGCAATATTCAGGAAAAAACACAGTGAAACTGAGGGCTCAGTATGCCCAGAGGCATACATAGGACATCCTAGAGGAAAATTCAACCTAGCTCAGTTTCTATAGCTAAATCTTCCAGTGATTCAGTGAGAGAGATCCAGGTTAGAAGGGTCCAATTTTCCCACAAAAACATATAAAGTCCTTAGTATCTCGCACTCTTCATGGTAATCTTCACTACCCTGACTATGGTGCAAATGAGATTCGTGTCAGCTGTTAATCAACACGGTGAGATGAGAGGAACCAGCCTGGCATTCCCCTACTGAACAGTGTGAGAAAAATACAGAAAAAGGAAAATGTAGAGGAGGAAGAGGTGTTGGAGAAAGCTTGCCTAAATTATGACCAATTTCTTTCTGGTGTTCTGACTTAGTATCATTATTCTGAGGCTGTCTTGTCATGATATTTCACTAGCTGCATACTTCTCAGAATCACAGGAAATATACCTCTGCAGTCCTACCTACCAGTTTTTTTTTCTTACTGATTTTGGTGTTTTTGGTTTTTTTTCCAAGTGTGTGATATTGTGTTAGGAGAAATGTCTTATGAAATGACAAGAAATGTCCTCACCTTGGCACTACAGTATCATATCACCTCTATTATACTGAGGACCACCATTGTCCGAGTCACTGAGGCAGCATCCTCCAGAAGCTGCCTCTTCTGTGCACATGCAAAGGAAGATCCCCATCACAGAGTTAGTCCATGGAAGTACTCTTGATAGGCCATGGAGAACTGCCCTGCTTACCAACTGCCAGGCAAACTTAGGGGCCTCAACATTTTGTAGTATCATACCATAGCTGAAAAAAGCCCCATTCACAACGAAGGTCCAGCCTCCTCCCAGATTTAGGAAAAGCTAGGTTGTAGAAAGCCATTTCACAGCTGGAATGCCCTGCCAGATGCTACCACAATTTTGGTGTCAGTAAAGTCATCTGCCGTAGGAATTTGGTCATTATCTTTGTATTGCCATTCTCAATACACCCCTTTTATCAGGAGTACCACACTGGTAAGAGCATAGGAGAACCTGGTTTCACCTGGAACTTTTTCCATGACTTTGTTCCTGGGCCCTGTGAAGAATCCAGTCAAATGATCTGTTCTCTTGATTTCATACTTTTATCACCACTGTCACCGCCACTCCCCCCATGTTTATAGATTATGAATTCACTTCTTAAAAATCTGCTACTACCTCCACCTTGCCTACTGGTGCCATTCTTTCTTTCCCTTCCTTTCAGCACCGCTCCCCTTACTTTTTATGGTTTTCATCTCCACAGTTTTTCTTTTCTGTTCTCCCTGCTAAGAAATTCCCTGTTTCATCTCTTAGATGTTCATAAAAATAGCACTTTCAAATTTCTTTTGTCCCAGCTCTCACTTTCTCATTTCAACCCCATGCCCCAATTCCATCTCCCAAGAAGACTTCCCCTGGCCTCACCTTCAAAACCTCCTCTTCCCACACATGCACCCCACCCTGCTTGCTCATTCATTTTCCATCTGCATCCCTCTCCTCCCGGATTCTTCCCTAAGTCTCGGTGATAAAAGTGCCAGATTGGAGTTGCTGTGTAAAGAGGGTTCATTTGCCATTTGCCACCATATGGGCCCAAAAGCAAAATCGTCAGCTAAGCGATTAAATCAAGTATGTCGAACAAAATGTTATGAACTGACATTATGGGTATATAATTTTATGCCATTTGTTGCCATCTGTTTATCTAAACAGTCCCTGTTCCACACAAACACACAGAAGTCTCTGCCATGCTCGCAAGGCTTCAGCACAGGGGTCACAGTGCCTCCCTTTTTCCTCTTTCTCGTATTCTGTCCTCCCTTTCTCAATGTCTGTCTGTATTCATCAGGGACCTGGTCTTGGAGTCTGGCCATGGATAGATCTTCTATTTCACTCTAGTACAGATTCAAAGGAAACCACTCCACAATAATCAGGGTTGCCTCAGAGAATGAGGTGTGCTGTCTTGCCCTCAGATTCTGTTCAAGTTCATGTCTATTCAAATAAATTAAGAAATATTAGATCAGAAGAGTAGGAAGGGGAGGAAGAGATGAGGGAACAAGTGGTGGTCAGCAAATGAGTGCTATCTGTGGGCCCTCAGCTGGGACAGAGGGGCAGGAGAAGAACAGACTATGCCAATGCTTTGCTCATCTCAGCTTTCTCTCTGCTTCATTTTACTTTCTGCTGTGTCTTCAAGTGGTCCACAGTCTACTTCAAGGTTAGGTAGATATGGTGTCTGTGACAGACTGCAAACTGACCCAGTGACCCCTTAGCCATCCTGCTCTGTAGGAATGTGAAGGTACTGATTAAATTCCTGCTTCTCTAGTAAATTCTTAACAAGCATAGCACAGGATGAAAACATAAAAAGTTCCTCATCCTGTGGACTGAATTTATTCTTCAGTTTTAAGGTTGTTCTGAGGAAACTAGAGATATCAAAGAGAACATATGTAGGCAAAGTGGAGAAGCAACCAGCTCTACTGATTTAGCCAGAACAAACAGAAGATCCAGCATGATGGTTTCTCTCATCAAAATAATTCCCCCATTTGCACCACTTTTTAAACGTAAGTCTCCTTCATCCACATCACTGGCCATGCAGATGATGCACTGAGCCTTTATGATGACCACTGAGAAAATAAGGCAGTAACTATGCCTGAGCCAAGGGTAGGCCAACATATCAAGTCTGTTCTTAAAGGCTACCTCCTGAGTTTAAGAGGGTATTGGCAGCTAAGCAAGGAAAATACCTTCAACGTATCAGCCAGACAGACCGTTAACTATTTTAAAGAACTTTAGTACTATCTTTTTTTAATTAAATGATTTATCAGCATAGCCCTCCTTTCCAGATGTCCTAGTTTTGGGGCAAAATTATGTCAGTGATTTTCTTTGTAATTCTGAATGTGACAGGTGAGTAGGAACATTTAGTTTTCCTCTTCCCTAACAAAACCTAGTCTACAGTACAGCCTTTAAAGAGAGCCAGCTCCTTCTCTGTGATTTCTTCTCTCTCCCTCACAATTTCAGTCATTTGAGGGTTCTTCAGAGGAGAAGTGTTAGAAGAAGAAAACACAAATCTCTTTGCAACTTCTATGTCTCCCATCCTTATTCACAGGGCTACTGAATCAATCATATCTTTCCGTATGGCGCAAATGGGAAGGGATTATGCTTCCATTACTAATGAGAACCCAGTGGCCAGGCATTTTCAAGTGTCTGGAGCAGAGGTTTTGCTGAGAAGCCAGCACTTGGCCTCGAAAGTTTATTTATTTCCTAGGCAGTGGGTAGGTTTAGCCACAAAGTGATCTTCCCATACAGCATCCCCTTTATCTTGGTTTCAGTCACAACTGACAGTGCTATATTTAATACCTCCCAGCCATCTGACCAGCGTAATTCCAGCATATGAACTACCCTGGCACAGTAAAGGTCAGCCACTGCTGCTTCTGTCCTGGGAAACTTCACTTGAACAGGGAAAAATGAAAACCTACTTTTAAATGCTCAAGAGATTCCTACAGTTCTAGTGGCTTTTGAATAAGCCCCTACATGCTGGCAGTTCATAGTTATACCCCATGCCCGTACCAATAAACAGGAGCTCCTGCCTTTCCAAGGCCATTGCTAGTCTTGTCTTATCTCTCAACTGAGGAAGTACAGATACACAGGTCTACCAAGGAAGTTCTCAGCACTTGGCATCATCAAGTCTTCTATGCCCAGCTGCTCTGCTT
The DNA here is from genome assembly GCA_013400475.1 of Tricholaema leucomelas. Lineage (NCBI taxonomy): Eukaryota > Metazoa > Chordata > Aves > Piciformes > Lybiidae > Tricholaema lacrymosa > Tricholaema leucomelas. Next base: position 52,567 of record WAAF01003684.1, on the reverse strand, counting down.
GAAGCCCAGTATACTGGTATGTTCAGGGCAGCTCTACACTGAGCACAGGCAGCTGTCTGCTGGGTGTTGATGCAGCTTTGCATTGCATGTGCATGGCTGTATTTCCTTCTTTGTAGGAGAGAAACAGTGGAAGACCTCAAAGACCCCTGGAGAGCCTCAGCTAGTCCAGAGACAGAAATTCACCTGCTTATAAGAGCAAGCTGGCATAAATACAGCCCACCTGTCCTCTGGGTACTGTACTAGCATCCCATCTGTTCCCAAGTGCATTTCAAGGTAGTCATTTTAATCTAATAAGCATTTGATTACTTTTTCTAAGAGGCCACCTCTCTGCCAGCACATCCCTAGCTACTGACCTCAACACATGGGCCCCTTCTTACAGCTTTTATGTCTGCTAGGTATGGCTGTCAGCAGAGATGTAACAGTCAGCTAATGCAGGTAGCTCTCTGCCCAAAAGTTTAATTTCCAGTGAGGGTCAGCAGGAGAGAGAAGGAGGAATGGCAAAGTGGCTGGTCACCACTGATTCTTAGTACAAGAAGCAAGAGTTTTGCTGTGCCTTGTTGCTGCAATGAGCTCTATCATCTGTGCTTTCCTGCAAGTGACACCAGCCTTGTACTCAAAGCCCACAGTAACCAGAACAGCTGGTTAGATTTCAGGCTACCTCTAGTAGTGCAGAACCACCGTATGGCTCTGCATCAGTCCTTGCAGCAGAGAAAGCAGCTGCCAGCAACAGGTAGGGAAGAGGATAGTTCCACTAAAGCAACAAATTCCTCTGAAGTGCTATGGGCACCATGACATTTAAGATGAATGCACTGAGAAAACGGGGACGTTTATTAGTCTTCAGCTGGGTATCTGGGCTTAGGCCAGTATGTTGTCAAAAGCACCATAATTAGCTCCTTTTAAGAGACAGAATAAATAGAGAAGGTGAGGAGGGGAAGTGAAGTCAGGATCATATAGAAAAATCACAAACTGGAAGGGATACAATGATACAATTTTCCATAATTTTTCTAATAATATCAGGGGAAAGGGCATCAGATTCTGGACAAAAAAAAAGAAATTAAAAAAAAAAACAGAAGAAAGTATGTTATGTCCTGGATATGATCACGCAAATGTATTCAAAATCAAAGATATATTACAAGGAGTCAGAGTGAGCACAGTAAGAAATGTAAGTGGAAAAGCCAAGCTGTTTCAGATTCTACAAATGCTAAATCAAACCTTAAAATAAACTGGGAATCATAATGTAAACAGAAGGATCATCAGAATAAGGAAACTCCTTGACTACTGTGGGAAAAGGATGAAGAGTCTTTTACTAATATATGGAGCAAAAAGGTAACTAAGAATGTAAAAAGCAGCATAATTTGTTGTCTACAAGAAGAGAAATATTGGAGAAAGATTGCTAGATATTTTTCCTGCAGTGGATACATCAGCAGGATTCAAAAAACAGCACTCTCATTTGTGCAGACTGCACACTCCTTTAGAGAAATGCTGTTTCTGCAGACTGCCATTTGGGTTGTTACTAGAACAACAAACTGTTGATGGTATGGATACAGATGGCATTTTAAGCTGGGGTAAAACAGCAGAAGAAAATGATCAAAGGCTCAAGGCAATTGTGAAAAGAACAAAAGCTGCTGGACAGAATGGGCATGAAATATGTAAATCTCATTTAAGAGAGATAACATACCCTCCAGTGAAAGCAGAAAAGCATGCGGGTAGATCACGATAAAGTTGGAATCTCCATCAATATCCATCCTTCAACATACAAAGGGGCACCAACATAACCTCAAAGAGGCAAACTGTGCAAGGATTACCTGCCCAAACTAGCTGCATTAGACATAACCACCTACACCACCACTCTGCAAAATTGTCCAAAGTCAATAGGATAAAGATTTAAGTAAAAAATGGTGAGAAATTGGGAGTGCTAAAAGAAATGCCTCTGTGGGCATTAGGACAGTAAACAGAATTAAGCTGTCAGTGGACATTTCAAAGAGGATAGTGACATTATCATTTTACAGCACAGCACAGAATATAAAAAGGAGCAGCGTATGCCACTTTGACACTAACAAAAACTAGATGGACACAAAAAGAAGACAATGGGACAGGGCGCACTCTTGATTAATTTCCCTCTTTTTAGTATAACTGTGTGTTCTCTGAAGTAACCAATAGTTCTATTTTGTCATTGCCCAGACAAGTCTTTAACAATAACAGCACACTTTCGAATAAAGCAGTGGAGAGTTCTGGCCACCAAAACCTGATCTCCAGGGCATTTAATGGAAGTCCATAGCTTAATTGTGTGCATATCCATCTAATTTTAAAATTCATAACTTTGTCTCCAATTTTGGACACTGATTTCCAGGAGGAAAGGCTGCATTTTGACTGAGATAATTAACACACAGTTTGGAATAGCATGCTTCCAACGATTAACACAGTCCAAGGCAGAGCATATCCAGCACTAGAAGGGATACACAAAAATGGTGATTCCCAAGATACTATGCTGTCTTTACAATGTCAGGTTTATACTGGTCACTTTGGAGTTGAGAAATTGTAAAACCTCCTCTAATTATATCAGCCACAGGTGATTAGAATTCCAGTGAGAATAAAATAAAATAAAATAAAATGCTATGACAAGCAGAAGAGCTCATGTGGATGATACAGAAGAACATAATCACCTTGAAAACGTATTGTGCATTTGAAGCCAAATATTTCCACTTCCCCAGGTTAGTTTTATGAGAATGTGGTAAAGGTAAACTCACATGTTGTAAGTATTTTTTCTAATCCTGGTGTACCAAACATAGTAACAGCTGACAGGTATCTGGCATTCACTGAGAGGGGATGATAAGAATTCAAGCACTGTGCAGTAAAGTACCAGGCAAGTGACACAATGCATGGTCCTCCTCAAGTCCAGTGTCATCCTGCCCCAGGATGCTGGAAAACAACATCAAGTTATTCAAGCACCCATTGAAAAGAGTGAAGAGCCAGACACCATCCTGATTTCAACTTTGCTTTGTTACTGCTAAACATCCCCATTTTACCTCCTGACATTCCACTCAGAATAAAGCCTTAAGAAAAGAGATGATGAAATTGATACTACAGGAGCTCTGAATCACAGATGTGTGAAATACACCTATAATTATTCTGAAACTCAGTATGATTTCCAGGGAGATGGTTTTCATTAAATTAATTTTTTATAATTTCACAGCAATTGCAATAATAATTTCAGTTAAAATGTGAACAACAGCTCCTGCAAAAATGCTGATACCATTGGCAATGTATTGTGAAATGCACTGGGTTTGTTAAGCAAGCAGTTGAAAAATCAATAAACGGCAAGTTTGATTGACACTATTAGATATCTTCTTCAGACAAACAGCAGATCACGACAAATACCAACACACAGTCAGTGGATTTTAGGATTCTGTCCTAGGCAGACAAATACGGACAACCTTTCTTCATTGTTAGCTACTTCAGATCCTTGGAGAAAGTCCAGTTAAACAGTAAGGAATTGATCACATACTTAAAGGAAATTTTCCTCAGAGCACTTTAACTATAAGCTCTCTGGGATAGGGTTGCCTTTTATTTTCTTCTATACATTACTGGTGCTAGGAATCCATGACCAAGGCTCTGTAAGTCAAACAGCCTTTTTCATAAGCATGAGTGAGAATGCTTTGGAAGACTTAGCAAAGCCATGGCATCCAAATGACCTCTGCTGACTTGTAGAGTCACACACTCCTTTCCACAGATTGATACTCTTCTTTCTGACTTAAGGTGATTCATGCACCTCTAGTTACACCTCTAGTTCTACTGGTCATGATCTAACTATCCAAGTGCCATGATCACGCTGTAAATACTTTGTGTGAGATACAAGCAAACTTTCAGCCACCTTCCAGGAGCAGTGTAAGATCTAAACAACTTGTGAGCTCTTGATACTCTGCACAGATGGGTGGACGAACAGATAACACTCTTCTACAATATCCATCAGAGATCTGATAAATGTCCCACCTTTCCCCATACAGTCTAGGTTTTGCTGCATCCCACCTCTGCAAGAAATTCAAGTGGAATCCTATCTGATACTGTGGACCATCTGTGAATACATATACCTGGGCACATGCAGTGAACACATACTGTGGGCTAGATTCACAGCCATTTCAAAACTAAGCAAATAGCTGGTAGCTCTCAAAGCCTTGCTTCTACTTTGAGCCTAGGATTAACTGTATGACCTGAATTTCGGATCATGAACTGTAATTTGGTATCAAATTATAATGAAATCAGAGGAATCTATGAGCTAAGTTTAGGAACCAGGGAACAAAATCACCTGCCATTCTGTGATAAACAAGTTGCTAGAGGTCTTCATAAAACAAGTCTGAGTAGTGTCTGCCCATTTCAGACCTGAATGGAGTCCAGAAAAATTGACTCTTGGAAATTAGAAAGAATTGAGATGGGAATCTAGATCCTCTTTATCCCTTGGCCTCTCTTGTAAAACAATGCAGGGCACGTACTACACCAAGACTGCTGAGCATTTGATTTCACTGCAGTATACCTTTTAGTCTTCTTTCTGCATATTGGACTACAGTTCCATCACTCAAACCACCCTGATTTCAGCAAGAATTTATTCTGGCCCCATTCTTCCTTCTGTGGCACTGGCTGACATTGGGTAAATGAACCATGCTGAATAGAACTATACATTAGCCTTCCCATCAATGCTACTGGGGTAGTGCAAAGAGCCTGGGTTAACATCTCACAGAAAGCAGGGGTCCTCTGTTTACACAGCAGCAACTGAAAAATACTTGCTGCATGCAGAGACAACAAAATAAGGGAAATTAAGTCAGTACCCAGATGGTGCCTACCAACTACTATTTACAGGATTAGGCCTTAACACAGTGAGAGTAAACAGATCTAGAATGAGCGTTGCTTACATACAAAGTCTAGAGATGCAGGTCGCCAGTAAGACATTTTGTGATGCCTTTCAAAGATGAAGCTTTGCTCCTCCATCTCAACAGAAGAATTAACCCTACCCCTTTGCCTTCCTCTGGAGGAGTCATCCCACTTTTACTCTGCTGATACCAAATGAATGCTTCATGAGTTTGTCCCACTCTCTTTCCAGTAGGAACAGAATTGCATCCTAGAATGGTGGAAACCCTAAGTGTAAGGAGAAAGGATGTAGTGGGACAGATGGATGAGCAGACATGTAATTCCAGAGGAAAGCTGCTGTCATCCCACTAGAGACAAGGTTAAGGGTAGCCGCAATGAAAGAGTGGGAGATATTTCACTGGGGGAAATGGAGTGGCACTGAGCTTTGAAATTGCACTGCTTGAGAATATTAATAAAAAAGTTAATGATGCAACGTGCTTTTTGCTCCACATTAATTACACTTCTGCACTCCAGTTTTTAATGCATTTTGCTCTAGACTTTATTTTACATTCCAGGAAGGGGAAAATATAATTGCAGCTTTAATTTCCATAGCCAAACCCTGATAAGATCACAGCTGTGAAAAATCTCATAAAAAGCTTTAAATTAAGTTAAAAAAACAGTTCCCTTCCCTCCTCCTCCTTGCACCTCTCTTCCTGTATGAGGTGCTGTCAGCAGAGATGACGGAAGTCTTGGTTCAAGGTAGTGTTGTCACCTGGCATGGAAGCTTTTTCTGAAGTCAGCACCACTCACAAGGCCTGGATTAGTGAACACTGGATACCACTACTGGGGCTCATCAACCTCTCTGCCATCAGTGGGAATAAACCCCCTTCCAGTAGTTATGCAGGGCCCAAGCTGTAACGGATATAGCATTACTGCTGCGATATACATAGTTCATAGAATCAGTCACAGGATACCAGGTTGAAAAGGACCTCAAGAATCATCTTATCCAACCTCTCTTGAAAAAAGCATGGTCTAGACAAGATGGCCTAGAATCCTCCCCAGCCAAATTTTAAACATGTCCATACTGGGAAGATTATTCTCATGGGTGATTGTTCTCACTGTGAAAAATTTTCCTTGTGTCCAATCAGAATCTCCCCAAGAGTAACTTGTACTCATTACCACTCATATTTCCCATGAGATTTTTTGTCAAAAAGAGTATAAAGTTCCTCCTTTGTAGCCACCTTTTTAATGCTGGAACATGATGATAAGGCCTCACTTAAGTCCTCTTTTCTGAAGGCCAAGATGGATCCAGTAAAATACTATGAATGTGAAGTAGTCTGATGGTACTACCCTCTTCCTTTGCAATGGACAGGCTTTGGGTCTGGTCACAGTGACCACTCTACAACTAGAGACTGTGACAAGTCCTAAGAAATCCCTCTATGTATGCCCCTGCATTTGACTTTGACTCTCTCTTCACTCAAAAATCCCTTCAGATCTCAGGATCCAACATGGACATTGTGCAAATCACAGCTAGCCATTTCATTTGGGAGTGTGAAGAAGGGCCATCCCACCACTGTGCCTACAGCCCTTAAGCAGCACGTCTGCACCATGTGCATGGCACTCAGATCGTGTTGGTACAAAGATGTACAGGTTTGTATGTGCTGAGAGCAGCCTGCTGGTACAGTGTATTTTCATTTTCCTACCAGGAAATTGCCTTAGTTACGGAAACAAACCAAGACCTTGTCTATACCAGGAAAAACCAAAGCAAAATCAGACCTTCACCTATGCCTAATACTAGTCACTTACAACTTTAAACATTAGAGCAGTCTTTTTCATCCATTTTCTATTTGTTATTCTTGCTGTGGATCCTGCCCCACACCTTTGATCATTGACATCTCAGCCCAGAAACTCCAGGACAAGCCCCTGAATTTGTCATGTATGAAAGGCACCTCTTCACCTGTAAGTCAGTGTTCCTAAATTTGTGGATCCCTATCTCAAGATCTGTAAGTTACAGTATCAATACTGTAAGTTACAGTATCATTAAAGTGAGAGACCAGATAATCCATCCTCCTGCCTTTGAAAGGCTCACTTATACAAGCATCTTCTTTGACATGTATCGCTGCATGGACCTGGGTCACTTCTGTTGGAAGCTCACGACCTTGCTGAACCACATCTCTTTGAACTTTAACCTCTTTCCCTCTAAGCTACCAAAACTGGATATTCTTGATTTTTTCTTTCATGAATTCCAACCTGGTCCACAAATTAGACTAGACTCTGTATTCCTGCCCATCATTGGACAGGAATGCCTGTTCTTGTGACTTTATAGGAGAGAAGAAATCTCACCCATAAGAATTTCTATGGTAAAAAGGTATAGTCAGAATACTTCATTCCAGAACCCCATGCAGACTGGACAGCAAGGGCTAAAGGAAAAGCTTCACTTCTCCATAACAGTTTTCTTGAACACCTTGAGCTCCTTCTTCAGGATAAATTCCCAATTTACACCTCTGTAAACAAAAGCAGAATCCATAATTTGCAGATATATGATTTTCCTTGATTGCTCTCTACATGCAAAAAGCAGAAGAGCAATGTGTTTTCACAAGTGAAAGAGAGAGAAGAAAATAGGAGACTGAGAGAAAAGAAGAGAGAGTGGCTCTAAAACCTCATTTTCCTGGTAATTTACTCTTCTATTCAGTTGAGTCCTGCTGCTCGTAAGCCTATTCCTGTTACAATATTAGATATAAACAAGTAAACTGTGTAATGGATCACATTAAGCAGGCCCTGCATCTTGAGGCAGGATTTAATTTGCATGGCAGATTATCTTGTCTGCAGTAGGAGAGGCACCCTGGGGCACTGACTGCATTAATAGGATCTAGTCTCTTAAAATCCATTAAGTCAATTGAGTGGACCAGTCTATAATCTCATTTCAAATCCAGCGTGAAAATGCTTAAACACTAGCCCTATGACACTGACAGCAGAAAAGTGACTAAAGGGACATTGGAGACTGCACTGTGCCATATTGCCTGCCTGCTGGGAGTGGGGAAGGGAGGGGAAAAGGGTTGGGCTCATTCTCTTTTAGCAAACTCCATTCAGAAAGATGCTGACAGCAGGAGTGAGGTGATGAGAGAAGGCAGGAGCTATGTAAGAGGACAAACTGTGGAGTTATCCCAAGTAATGATGGTGGGTTGTTAAACAAGGTGATCTGGAGTTCTGGATAGCTTATTGCTCTCACACAGTCAGAAATACAGGACTGTGAAGGGAGTATCTCTTACAGGGATGTTCTATGAGTCACCAAGAACAGGGATTTTCAAAACATACAGGAAACAGGATGAGTCTGGGATATGTGGCAGTGTGTCGTGGTTTGAGTTAGAACAGACTCAAAAACAGTCTGACACTAAATCTTGTCTACTGTATTGGGGATGCAGAGTAAAAGCCTACACCTGCAAGGAGAAGTGGACAATTCAGGTGACCCTAAACTGATCAACAAGGGATTCCATTTCATATATATCATATTCAGTATAAACCTGAGGGATCATGAGGGTCAAATTCTTTTATTCAATGGCCAGTGTCCAAGGAGGACTCTGTTGGTTCTGTCTTCAATTATAATCCAGGAGTTCCTGAATCCAGTCCCAGAATCCAGTTCCTGAATCTAGTTCCTGTCTGCTGCTGAGTCCAGTTGGGGACTTCTGCCACAGCATCAGTGGTGACAATGTCCAATTGCCATCAAGGGGGATGGGTTTGTTATTGGTTTTGTATATATATTTGTAAATATTTCATTCTTAAATTATTATTATCATTAAAGTAGGCTTAGATTTTTTTTCTAAATCATAAATATCTCTTCCTTATTCCCTTTCTCTTCCCTTTGGAAGAGGAGAGGGGTTAATAGAGAGTGTCTGCCACTCGTTTAGTGGCCAGCTTAGCCTTAACCCTTAACACATTGCAATTAAAACACAGGACCAGAACATGAGAATGTCAAGCTGTGGTAACCTAGGCTTGTGGCCTCTCTGCTCTGGACTGCCACCAGCAGGCAGTGTTCTTGAACTCAGACACATTTGCACAAGGTTATTCTTGACCTACCTGATCGAGTAATCTTTTCCCATTTGTCCCACAGGAGAAAATCAGATAAAGGTTTAGTTTGACTTAAAAAGCCTGGCCACAATCTTCTCCGGATAAGAACTGGGTTTGGTTTGGATATAGGTAAAATATTTAGCATAAGTGATCTCCAGTCTGAGGTCTGGGTACCTTGACCACATTACATTAACCCTGTAACCACAAATGGCAGTAATAGTAGCAGAGGACTGACAAAGCCAGATATATTGGAAATAGACATAGATCAACTCAAAAGGAGAAAAAAAAGACATAATAGCATAACCTAATAAGTTAAACCCCCAGTATCATCTGGTGTTTATGCAAACGCTCTAAAGAAATCAAAGTGTTATGAAGTTACTAACAAAAATATTCAAGTCATCGTTAAAAATAGCCACTCTCCCACCGGGCTGGAGGGGAGCCAACACTCTGCGATTCTTTTAGAAGAGGTGCTAAGGGCAATCAGGGGAATTATAGACCTCAGTGAGCCTTACGCCAGTACTAGGAAAAATAGCTGAGAAAATCATTAAAGACAGAGTTATAAAGCACTATGCTAGGTGAATGTAATGTGATAAAGAAGCAGCTCAGCTACTCCAGGCGGACTTTCTGACCTGCCAGTGTTCCTTAGAAATGTCAGCAGCTCTGAAGAAGCAGTGATAAGTAGGAGTCACCTAGCTATTAAGGACTTCAGAAAAAAAAACACATTCAAAAATTTCAGGGTTTCACTCATGCTAAGATGCGTAAGTCCCAAGAGTGGAATTTTACAGCACACCATTGGTTTGAAAAAAAGAATGAAAGTGTTGCTAAGTTCTTTTAAGAACCCTGTTCCTCATAAACTGTGGTGATGTCTCCAAGAGGGATCTAATTCAGGCACTAAATCCCAAAAGACAGGCCTCTCCCACAGAAGCTACAGGTGAGCTGTAGCACTCTGCTCTAGCAGGCTGTGGAACTGTCTAGGTCTTGAGGCACACACAGGACTGTATGTCCTGTATACCTTGCAGTGGATGTCAGATGGCCATACCAGGTATGTCCTCAGTACTGAAGCGTCCTGGGCACAGGTGACCACTTAAAGCACTACAGCAGTACTGCTCAATAGCCCACTACTGAGGAGTGGTGGAATACTGCCCAGAGCCATTCTAAGCTGCTGTGAGCAAGGCCAGTCCCACCAGACCACAGGGTACAAGAGGTGAAAGGTAAACTGATCAGGTTTTAAGCACTGAGGCAAAACCTAAAATGACACCTCTAAGGAAAACTTGCTCCATAGCCAATAAATCACCTGCTTCCAGTACCACAATTGTGTGGCTTTGCTCTGATGTATTTAGAACATCTTGAATGTAGTCCACTTACATGCTTCCACTTCTTACTCCTTTCCAGTTGGAAATATCCCAGCTTGCCATGCCTGGCAGCAGTCACACTGTTACAGTTCTCAGCACTAGTCCCTCCTCTGCCAACACAGCTTCCTAGTCCTTTAAATGCTGCCAAATCTCCTGTCCAAAGCAATCATGTCATGAGAGCCCGAGGGACTGATATTAATCCAGTGGTGACTACTGGTCATAACAAGTCCAATATATTATCCATTTCAGGAAATCTCTCAACTTTGATTGCTAGATGCAATGTATCAGAAAGATTGCTATATATCCATCCTGTTCTGATTCCTTTCATTAAATAATCACTTTACAGGGAAACAGGATCTCATGGAATATAGTTCTTTGGTTTGGTTCAGGGCAGCAGATTTTATATTCTGAGCTCTGGACTCTTGCATAGCAGAGTTTTCCTAAAATTGCAGAAGCACAAACACATCCCCACCCTTCTGCTTTAGAGTTGCTTACTCTTGAGTGCCACTGTCCTCAGCTGGACTCAAACATTCACAACAGTTCCTCCTCAAACTCAACATTTTCTCAGAACTCTTCACCCAAAGTGCTGAACATAACCTCCAGGGTCATGAGGGATAACAGCATATTCCTTTGAACTCTAAAATTGCACTAGGCAATGCCACAGGACCCCTGATGGGGTAGATGCCCTTCTGCAGCACTTCTGCCTGGGATGAACAATGGCTACATGCCCTAGAGAGATGCAGATGGAACTCATGGGGTTTTATTGCAGGGTTTGAGCCATTCTCTGCCATCCCTAAAGGAGACTTGTGGCCTGAAGATACCTCCAAGGTGGTCATCTTTTCTTAAGCACATATGACACAAGTGAACTGCAACCTGCAGAGCAAACTGTGCCATTCTGTCCATTCCCAGTTGCTCATGCGGTATCCTGCATTATCACAGATCAACACTATTCTTTTTCTTTGAAGGAAAGAAAGAACCATTGGCTGTTTACAAACCACAGTATTATCTACCTCTCCCACACAAACCACAGATCAAAGGCCTCCCCTTTCCAAACCACAGAGAAGTCCCAGGGGCCCCAAGAAGCAGATATCAAGCAGTTCACTTTCTGCTAGACACACACATACAGGACTGTGCAGTCTGCAATACACAATAGAAGGGAAAACATTTCCCCATAGATACTCTAGGTACATATCTGAGATACACAAAACTACCCAGTTACTTGCATCTGCCTGCAGGGAGGCAGAGCAGAAACTGAGGAGAGGAAGTGAGGACTGTTACACAGAGCTAGTGATACACAGCTCCAACATGGAGCACTGGCTTAGAAATAGGGTACAAACAGTCAAGCAAGGCTGAGAAGTTTGCTGCTGTACCTTGAAAAGCAAAATCTAACAGGATACATTTTAATGCTACTTTTGGTCTTTAACTTCAGCTTCCATTTTACAATGAAGCAGCTCATCTCTACCACAAACATATACAAATTCAATCTGTACCTTTCCTGAACCACTGGTACCTGCACGAGTCTGACAAGATACTGAAATAAAGTTCTGAGAGGCACAGACTGCCCCATTCATCTCCCTGAGTGGCTCACTTGCCTCCTAATGACAATCTGCTAAATATCTTCACTTAATTAGCTCCCTGTTCCTTGAAGCAAGTACAAATGCAATGTGAAGACTGTGCTATCTTTATATCATCTAGTCAAAGAGACAGTTCATTTTGTTGAAAAGAGAGCTGGCAGTTGTGGGGATGCGCCTCAACTGATCTTTCCCTCATCAAGAATGACTCAGATTCAACAGGCCTAAAAAGACACCAAGACAGACAAGTGAAAGGATAAGACAAGGTTCTTCAAGGTGCTCTCCAGAGACCACAGTGTGATTGGGTGAATGCTGTGGGATTCTGGTGTGCTTCATAGAAGGGACTATGTGCATTTGAGGGTGAGAAAGGTCATTAATTTCGCTGAGTGAGATGTCTGGTCTGGAGAACTGAGGAATGGAGAGCAAAGCAGTTAGTCTCTCTAGTCAACTTCAGTGTGTACATCTAAACAGAAGAAAATAAAATAAAGGGTAAATACAAGAAGAATAAATCTTTGAAAATAGGTCAACTATAATGTCAGCACTATAACCTTTCCAGCCCTTTCTTTGGCTGGTGACTGCACTGCAGAAAATGGATGTGAAAGCTGAAGTGTATGGGCCAGACTTGTCCCTTGGTAGGTCCACAGGATTTAACTGACTTACTATATATGGCTTTGGTCCATTGTTGGTGAGTCAGAAATGTGCATGGCTTACAACAAGCTTTGGCTCACACCCTGAATGGAGATCATCTAGGATGCCTTTAACTAAAATTAAACACAAAGATTGTCAGCTTGCAGTGAGTGCAGAAAAACAGAGTTACCAGTCAGGAGGAGAAAGGAAAAGTGTTAGGAAAGGGCACTTGCAACACATCCTTCATGTTCTGGGTAGTGACATTTGTTTCCCTGTTACTACAACATTGGTTCTTCCTAGCTACATACCCCATCATTAATAACAGACTTCCTTGCTCCCATGAATACATTCTCTCATATCCTATTGCACAATATACAGCTTCTATATCCTCCAAGCATGTGAAAGGTTAACCCAGCATAGTGGCTACTTTATATCAAAGAGAAAGTTCTGCTATAACCTTCTTTCACGATGCAAAATAGCCCAGAAAGGTAATATAAAAGCAACACAGAGCTTGATTTTATTTGCTTTGTAATGCTAACATTTTAGCATGTACTAGCATGTTTTATGTACTCCCAAGCTCTGAGTCTCAGAAAGTCCACTGAAGAACAGAAGCCCTTCTGGGCCTGTAGCTAGGAAGCACACAAGGCCCATATGTACCAAGGGATCCAGGCACCAGGCTATAACATGAGGAAGATGAAAACAAATGTTGATAAGCAGCTGGTGAGGGAATCCCATTCATTCTTTCCCCTGGGTGCTAAGATGATCCTAGTCTATGGTCTCTACATGTGTGTGTAAATCTGAAGCTTTCCTTCTTCCCCAATCACAGACCTACAGACACTGGAGGTACTGAATTCCCAGGCAAAAAAGACTTTCAAGACGTGGCAGAGCAGCACTTGAAGGTGGTTAAGCTGTTTGTCGTCTTAGTGCTGCAGTAATTTCCTTGCTGATTTCTGAACTCCAGAAGAAAGGACAAGGATGGAGTGGAGGAGGGGAAGGAAACAAGGACTTCATCATTCAACAAGAGTTTGTGAGAAAGAAGGTTATATTGGGGGACCACCAAACGCGACGTCTTTCACTGCCCCACCTCCCACAATGCAAAGGTGCAGTGTTACCTCTTCTCCCACTCCCCCACCTCATCTAGCCCCAGTCAAAGTATTCCTGACCTCACCATATAATGCAGTTTTTCATGGCATGCCTGCTTATCTGGACTCTGAAACTATGTGAGACATGCATGCAGACAATGGGCCTGTCTCTCAGCCACGGAGGGCTCTGAAGGGATCCCTTTCAGCGCTCACAGATTGCTCTGTGTTCCCTTAATTGACAGACCCGTCCAAGTCTGACAGCAGTGGCGTGCAGCTGGTGCGGGCTGCTCTGTCTCAGGTAGGCCACCTTTCAGCAGGGAAATTGCTTTTGATTGGCTTTATTGGAAGTAGCTTCTCCTGTTCAGCTGGCAAAAGTCTTTTGTATTTCAATGGCTAACAGTTGAGGACCAAAGTCTCATTACCAGAAGGTTACTCCATTTCCAAAGTCTCTTAGACCTAAATAACCTCTCTTGAAAGGAACTGGACCTCAACCATAAGAAACAACTTTATTTGGTCAGTACTGCTCAGAATCTGAGATTTTGCTAGAACCCAGTCTTAACCAAGGTCCAAGATTTGGCTAGGGCCTGCAAAAACTAAGATCACAAAGCAAAAGTAACATAAGAGCTGACAGCTTCCAATGACTTCCATTGGATTTTCTTTACCAAAAAAATTTTGTTGGCTTTAAGACTTTTTTCTGCATCTGCACTTGGCTTATTCATTTTATTTTATGATAGCCCTTCTGCTAGGTTTTGCTTAACAACCTACAGAACCAGGTTCAATTTTTAGGGGTCATTAGCAAAGAACACTTTGAAAATCCACTCAGAAATCTGGGAAAATTAAACTAAACTACTTGGGCACTCAATGAGCTATGCTTCCCCACAAATGATGACTCCAATGACCTAACCAATCAGTTCTTCTTCAATGATGGGAGCAAAGAAAGAAATTAAAATGTGACTTCAAATAATTGCCAGCTGCACGTTTCTCAAAGAACAGCTGGGGCAGCGAGCTGCTTCCTACTACCGGCAGTAACACATAATCTAACCTGCCTGTGCCAAGTCTCAGGACTGTCTTCTGTTCTCCCAGATAGTAAGGTAGAACCAGGTTGCTACCTCACCTATAGCACTTGTTGCCACACAGCCACCCACTTCTCCCACGTATTCTTTCTTCCCAAGCCAGTGTTGTTTGTCATTGTCGCCACCTGTCATGTCTGCTTAGCCACTGTTCTTCTCATCAGTTGCTCATACTTGCTGCTTCCTTATTTGTGTGAATTCTCTACTTCAACATGTGTACCGTAACATGCCCTTCACAAACTTTCCTTACTGTCTGAAAAAGACTTTTAAAACAGATTATTTCTTAAATACTTAAGAATTTTGCTAAACTTGTAAGGTAGACTATTCACTCCAGTAAGACACTCACACAATCGCTTTGTCCAGTTTCATACCCAATGTTACAACTACATAATTTCCCTTAGTTTTGACAGCAGAGACAAATGCAAATACAAGAAAACATAAAAGCAGGTTAAAGCTGCACCAGAACGGCACACAGATGCCTTTCCTTTCTCCCTACCACATGACAACAGGATGTTCCTCTTCTTTAGGTTCCATGCTTCCATTTCCTTCAAGAAAACACTTCTTGAGGTATCGAGCTACCAGAAACAGGATTCCTGAGGCCTTGCCTATTCAAGAGATGAAGATGCTTCAGAGGAAGGCACATATGCTGTTGCAGTAGATGCCATGCTTGAGAGTCTTCTTCCACTTCAGCCAACTGCTTCAGCTCTATTGAAGCTTCTACAAATGATCATAACAGATGAGGACCGAGGGGACTGACACTACCAGATGAAATAGCTGTACATTCATTTGCCTTACGCTGTCCAAGTCTTAGCATAGACACTGAAGCAAACATGCAGCTTGTTACATGCTCAAAGCACTGGACTAGGATTTGAGGAATCTGCATTCTCTTTGAACAGTGATGTAAGACACTTAAAATTTATTTTCAAAAAATCCAGACATTTCCTTGAAAAGCACAGACTGCACTTGCTACAGGACGTAAGGTTTCTGGGCTGCTTCTTAGTGATGTAGGGTATATCAGAACAGTGGTGTTTAATCCTTTATATATTATTGATACAGAGATAATAGGACTTACTAGCAGAAGGTCCACACATTAAACTATCAGACATATTGCAGTGTTATGCAAAACTATCGCAAGTTGCTCCTATAAATTTAATGTACTACCTTCCACTACAGCATCTGTGGATTTTCTGTGACACCAGTGAAATCATTCTCTCTCTTCTGCATACAACTTTGTGTGATGCACTTAGTGCTTGCTAATTTGTCTTAGCTGATTTGTTTTACGCTAGTCTACGTCCCTTTGCTTAATGTTATTTGGAATGGTCGCTTGAGCAGAAAGGGATGTGAAGTCACATGGAGGATCTTTCACAGAAGACTGTCTTTAGGAAATCCAACAAGATGCTCAGAAACTAGATTCATCTGCTCCCTAAAGTCTGATCTCCTCTCCAAGGAAAGATCTGCTGCATCCTACCTCTACTATGTTCTGTCCCTATAATCTTCAATACAATATTTGCCAGGTGAAAATCTGACCTTTAGGGCAGGTAAGGCTTATATTCTAGGAATAAATCATGGTGGGTGAGATAATCTTGGCTCAAGACAATAACTAGACTGTGCACATGTACACCAACAGGGCAGGCTACAGGTTCTATCACTCACCATATGCAGAGGGCAAATGGTGTATGTCTCACATGGGATGAACCCTAACCTTGAGGGAATTCAGCTCTGTGTGCACTACATAACACAGAAGGAAGATGAGTATCTGCTGGGCATAAACTGTTGAGTCTGATGTTTCTTTTTTATCCAGGCAGACAAGAATTCAGACTTCTGCTAGGTGGGCTAACGTGCTGCATGTTAGGATAGACAACACAGGCACACTGGCACTGTCATAAACAACATTATCCTGATAGTGAACATCACCCCTTTGGCAACAACAGGCTTATATTTTTATTTATAACCCAGTGATCTTTCCCAGGGCTTACACCACTCTTTCAATACCTGACAGGACAGCACAAAATGGTAGGTCCAGCAAGGACCTAAGGGGCACTGGATCAAACTACAAAAGAGTTGTCAGGAAAGTACTGAGAAAGACAAGACAGTGACACAAATCCCCACTGAAGAGGGATTGATCTGCAAGGGTTTTTTAACTCCATGTGAAAAAAGCTTCACTGGGAAAGTCTCCAAGCCAAAGAGGAGAGGCTCAGAGGGAGGGAAGAACAAGAGGCTATAAGGGCAGTCAGGCAAAAATGCTTCTACCTCTGCTAGGTGACACCTGAATAAATAGCAAATGTTGTCATCCCTGAGTGCTACCTGGGCTAGGGAGGTGACTAATCACTAAGGCTCTGAAAGGTCTTCAAGTTACCGTGCTGGAAGATCCAGTGTTTTCCTTGTGACCACTCCAGTGGGAATGTGATCACAGAAAGTTCAAGTAACTTTGCTCATAGCCTGATGCAAGACTTTGCTAAGCTCCCAGTGCTGGCTAGCCTGGGCAATGACAGGAGGTCCAAGGAACATGGCTCACAAGGTAGAAGCTCCGAGGCTTTCCCAGTCCCTGGGGTCAGAGAAGCAGGAAGGCTGTTAAGGATGGGAGCACAGGAGGTGGCAAGGAAGAGAGATGTTCCAGAGCTGCATGTAATGACTGCCATTGGGCCAAGCATATAGCCAGGGTTCTCAAGCAGCCCTTACAGCATGATGTCAGTCATTTCCACTGGTGGGGGGAGCAAGGAAGGGAGCTAAGAGAGTAGCTCAGCTGCAGTAAATCCACACAAAGTTGGTCTGTTCGGCTGCCTTTGTGGCACGGTTGTATTTACTGAAGGCAGCAGCAGTTTGTTCTGTCCTTTCAGTTACTGTACAGGACCCGATTGGGGTGCAGATGGGACTACAAAGCAGCCCTTGTTGTCAGTAATGTGACTCACATGTCAGGCTCTTATTTGCTGTCAGTGGCTTTATTAAAGTCTACAGTTTCAGACCCTAGACCCTTGCCTATTGTATCCCCTGGCCCCAGAGATTCTCTTAGGGAGCACTCACAATTACCAACTCTCACAAGAGCACACAAACACACTGAGCTGGCATAGCAACTGTGCACTCAGGGGTGATGTCCAAGCTAAAGACAAGCTAGAGTGCTTTTCATCTTTAAAACTAATACATGTACAGAAATGGACAGGACACAGCAGAGTGTTGTGTCTGGAACAGGATCTCTCCCTCTAAGACCACCTGGTAACATACACATTCATTGACTTTCATTTATTCCTGTGTTCTGCACTTACAGATATGCTAATACTCACACTCATGTTTGCATTCACCATAGCTGCGTTCTCCTCTGTAACAACACATACATGCTCACTTACATGTTTGTGCACTGACACAAATGGGCCTAACATTTGGACATTGCACACCATGCACAGTCATGCCAACCCATGTACCACTCAGGTACCCAGACAGTCCTCAGTGTCACACAGGCCGGTATCTGTACTCCCACCACTGCATTCTCACACTAGGCTACACACAGCACACAGGTTGTAGTCTCACATCAATATACATATTTTCAGAGACTTAGTGGGCACTGGCATGCCTGCACAGCCACTGGTACACTCAGATGAGAATTCCCACAAAGGCATTCACATTTCTTCACTTAAAATTGCTTCAAGAAGAATAAAATTCCCATTTCTGATACTTGGCTGAAGTTACAGGCTGTTTCCTAGGCAAATCTTACTGTAAAAGGCTCAGGCTCTGACCTTTACATAAATGAAGATCAATTCCTCTAACTTTACTAGATGTTAGGGCTGCTGAAAGCAGAATCGTCATTTCCTTCTGACATGAAGTCCCCTTTCAGTGCCACAGTTCTTCCCCTCCACAAGGTTTCTCTTTCTAACTTTAAACCAGAAAGCAGGAGACTTGCCAGCAGCCCTGCTGCAGTGCACCAAGTCTGTCCCCTCTGAATCAGACTGCTACATGAGAAATCAAGAAACAGGCTACCCAGACTACTAAAAACTGCTACAATAATGGGAGAAACCAAGCCAGAAGCTGTCAGGAAAAGATCTTGCAAGCTAACTTCAATGACAATCAAGTTCATGACTCCCTGCATAGGCCTCTGTGCCAGTATAATTCTCCCATATTATGGAACCATGAAATAAATACTTCTTTTGTCCAGGTCACAGAACAGTCCATCTGAGCCCTTTTCAAGTGACTTACGCACAAAACCAGCCTCCATTCCGTACAAGCCTCAGTTCCACATAACCATGACAAACTTGTGGGCTCTAATTTGCAATGGCAAACTTGACCATCTGTGGACTTTAAAATCCTTGGACACTGCACAAGATTGTGATGTTGGAGCATCAGATTCTTCACACTCCAGCACAATGCATGTTAGCCAGTCACTGAAGTAGCTCTGACTGATTCACTAGCTTTGCTGATTTTTATTGCCTGCTGTTAAATTTATGTGTTGTTTCTGCACTGGTGTGCACTGGCATACAGCTGTTTTAGTCTACCCAAAGAAAGGTGAATTTCAATGATCAGGTGATGTCAGAAGTGCTTTAGATGTGAATGAAAGCTGTCATTTTTTAAATTGTCCATTAAGACTGTAATTGCCATTTTTGCTGCAACTTCATTCTCATAAAATAAATCCCTTTGCTGGAGAATTCACACAAAATATTTCAAACTAAAATACTCTATATTTACAACTCTGGAAATAATACTCTATATTTACAACTCTGGAAATACGTAAGAAGAAAACCAGTCCAAAAAAACAGTTATATTGATTAGTAAGTGCTCTCGATCTGCACAGATTTATTTCTGCATTCTATTTTATGTATCTACACAATTATTCTGAAATCAAACTAAGTACATTAAAAAAAAAAAAAGTTCCTCTCAGGACTGGAGACAATAAATACAAATCAGAAACCTGGTGTTTCAGAAAAGGTCTTCTTCTTAAAGAACCCAAGTCTGAGCTTCTAAACAATATAAATCTTGTTTAAATACCTTAAAATAGGAAAGATAAAGAAAAAAAACAATTGTACCAAAATACAAGAACCACCTCCAGGTTATGCTGCTAAGGCTACTTTACCTCTTGCTACTAAGGGTACTTCAGACAATGCTCACACATTCCCCAAGCCATGTCTTATTCTCATCACCGGTTGTCTTTTATGTTACAGTTTCTTTCTGAATCTCTAGAGCAAAGACTGCTTTTTCTTCTCTGTTTTCAGCAGCTATTCAAGCAAAACATGAAGAGTTCAGGGAATGAACTTAGAAATTATGGACCTACAGTTGGTTTCTGACTCTGCTGTTTCATTTGGTAACCTTTGTCTTTGCTTCCCTCTCTAGTAAAGGGTCTGCTTACTTCAAGAGCATTTATCACATGTGTGAAGTGTTATGAATTAAAGATCAGGTCCCACAAGTCTGATCCAGTTGACAACTCAAGCAAAATTCCCACTATCATCAGAGAACATCCCAGTGTGTGATTTAATTCCATCAATCACACTCAAGTTATTACTCCTAAGAATCAAACTGCCTATTTAGATTCTTATACCTCCACTGTCACCATGCTGTCAGACCAGACCTGCGCAGACCACCAAACTTCAGATGCTGCCATAATTCAAAGCCCCTTGCAGTAACTGACCATCTCTGTTGGTAACTGGGCAAAACACTAAAGGTCATGAGCCTGTTACAACATCTGTGATAAAGCTCCATCTTCTAGATCATTAATTAAAGGATCCAAGACCAAACCCAGGCAACTGACAACACCCTTGATATGACTCCTCCTGAAGGCTCTGCAAAAGCAAATGGAAAACCAGGCAGAGGTGACTGGTGGCAACCAGCATGGCTTCACTAAGGGCAAATCATGCCTGACAAATTTGGTGGCTTTTTATGATGTAGTCACAGCTGCAATGGACAGTGGAAGGGCAACTGATGTCATCTACCTAGACCTGAGTAAGGCATTCGACTCTGTCCCACATGACATCCTGGTCACCACACTGGAAAAGCACAAACTGGATGGGTGGAGCACTCACTGGATAAGGAAATGGCTGGATGGTGGCATGCAGAGAGTGGTGATCAATGGCACAATGTCCACCTGGCGACCGGTGACAAGTGGTGTTCCTCAGGGGTCAGTGCTGGGACCAGTGCTCTTTAACATCTTTGTCAGTGATATGGACAGAGGAATTGAGTGCACCCTCAGCAAGTTTGCAGATGACACCAAGCTGTGTGGCACAGCTGACTTGCTGGAGGGCAGGGATGCCATCCAGAGGGACCTGGACAGGCTGGAGAGGTGGGCCCAGGCCAACCTCATGACGTTTAACAAGGCCAAGTGTAAGGTCCTGCACCTGGGTCGGTGCAATCCCAGGCACAGATACAGGCTGGGTGATGAATGGCTGGAGAGCAGCCCTGAGGAGAAGGACCTGGGGGTCTGGGTCGACGAGAAGCTCAACATGAGCCGGCAGTGTGCACATGCAGCCCAGACAGCCAACCGTGTGCTGGGCTGCATCAAGAGAAGTGTGGCCAGCAGGGCAAGGGAGGTGATTCTCCCCCTTTACTCTGCTCTCGTCAGACCCCACCTGGAGTACTGTGTGCAGTTCTGGAGCCCCCAACACAAGAAGGACATGGAACTGCTGGAGCGGGTCCAGAGGAGAGCCACGAAGATGATCAGAGGGCTGCAGCACCTCTGCTATGAGGACAGGCTGAGAGAGTTGGGGCTCTTCAGCCTGGAGAAGAGAAGGCTTTGAGGAGACCTTATAGTGGCTTTCCAGTATCTGAAGGGAGCCTACAGGAAAGCTGGGGAGGGACTCTTTACTCGGTCTAGTAATGTTAGGACGAGGGGGAATGGGTTTAGGCTGGAAGAGGGGAGCTTTAGACTGGATATTAGGAGGAAGTTCTTTACAGTGAGGGTGGTAAGGCACTGGAACGGGTTGCCCAGGGAGGTTGTGGATGCTTCCTCCCTGGAGGTGTTTAAAGCCAGGCTGGATGAGGCCTTGAGCAGCCTGCTCTAGTGGGAGGTGTCCCTGCCTATGGCGGGGGGTTGGAGCTGGATGATCCTTGAGGTCCCTTCCAACCTAAACCATTCTATGATTCTATGACATTGTATTAGTTGCATTATAAATTGTGTTTGTGGAAGTGCAAGAATTGCAGGATATTGAAGTGACTGGGAAAATGTAACAGCATTTCCCCTAATTCAGGCACATGGCCCAATCCTGCAGCTATTTTGCCTTAAGGAGTTTTATCTTACTGACATAGCTCAGGACTGTGCTGGCTCCCTTTTCAACTTTCTATCTGCTGACCCTGCTTGCTAGATAAATAGCTATACTCATATAGAAAAACATGCACTAATAAAAATGCAGACAGACAGAAATCTGCTGCCAACAAGCACAATATCCTATATTTCACTGCTCTGCCATGGGAGAGTCATATCTCACTGAAGAAATATTCATTCCCAAACACTGTGCTAATGCATAAAAATCTCCAACATATCTTGGAGAAATTATTGAAAAATAAACCAGTCCAAGCTTCAAAAACTCTGTTTTGTTTTGCCTCTCCTTTCTTTCCTCCCTCTGCACTTGAGACTATTTGAAGAGAAAAAGATTTTAGATTTTTCCATGTGCTTTTTGTCCTTAACTCTTCCTGCTCTCCAAATAAAGTGGACAAGTGCTCTGGCCTGGGTCTTTCTGGAAGGTTCTGTTTGTTTTTAACCAAATTCAAGCACTAACTTCTCTGATGTCAGTTATAATCATCTGATCAGGTCAGAATCTTCTGTCTTGACTGCTAGAGCTTTGAAGCAAGGAATCATCTTTTGCTTGTTCTGCATTCATATGTTGCCTAGCACAGCAATGCCTTTGTAGATAATAGAATCTTCAGCATTCCAGCAGTATGATTAATACTAGTAAGTAAGGCTTGTAGCAGTGTATGTGGGGGGTGATTTCCCTGATTTAAGTCAGCAAAATAAAAATTAATTATTTGTCCCCAAGTCATACTTGGACTCAACGCTCTTTGAGACTGATTTTTATGACTGCAAGGCCCTTAAGTACAAGGAGATCCCTTGGTATAAAAGAATACTTGGAAACAATTCAGCTTCTAGACTGACAAGAATCAAGAAGCCATCTCTGTCAAATAACTAATAAAGCCATGCCCTTCTATAATTTGTATAGCTTGGAGCAATCAGAGACTTTTTCTTTAGAATTACCAAGTTGCAAGGCAACTGTCTTTCTAACAAAGAGGATTATTCTCTGCTCACTCACTACAATATTTGGCAAATCTGATGTAAACTCTTAAGTAACTTCCACCTTTGAGGTCGACTGATGCTACAGTATTTAAAGTCATGCATTTGTTCTCATAATTCATGGCTGACTGTGTGCTTTGAGATCTTTCAGAACAGCAGGCACCACAATGGTAATGTAGTTGGTTCTTAACATGACAGATGACATTTTGGAAAGATACTGACTCAAGCACAGCTTCTTGTAAAACATACACAGCACAGTACAAGGCTCCACTATCTGGAAAACATAAATGAAGAAAGGAAGCCAAACATTTCCTAATAAATCAAGTGTTGCCTTCTCTGCTACTTTCAGAACTCATGCCCCTCACTAAATAGAGGTTTGGCAAGTATTACTACAGTAAATATATATATCCACTTCTTTTTTTTTTTATGAGTTATCAACAGAATTGTGGTGTAAAAGGGAAGAAGAGGAATATAACACCTGCACGATTAGAAAAGCACATGCACATATTATCTGTATCTGCCTCAGCTCTCCACTGGGGCCATACAGACCTCAAGCTCCCACCTGAACATGACAGTCAGGGATCACAGTACAACATAGCCTTTCTGGAACTAATTCTCATCTTCCCTTACTCCAGACTATGTATGCAATTGACATTTAAATATTTTGGGTAGCATTAAGAGGTTGATCCTAGCTTCTGTAGCTATGTGTGTATAGCAAACAGCAGGTTAGAGACTGATCTTGGACACATGAGAAATGGTATCAAAAATACGATTGTCGTTATTTTTCGCAATTCAGTTTTTTGTGTTGGAGCTAAGGATGAAATCAAGTTCTTCTGCAGTCCCAAACATAATTCCACTAAGAAACATGTTTCACATCAACAAACGCTAATAGAAAATGTTCCCCACTGCTCACATGAAACTGTTATGCAGATGAAACATGTTTCCTGCCAATAACGACAAGTTACCTGCGGTTAAAACAGCAGCTAATCAGTTTTACTCACCATTAACGTGAAATGAACACAATACTAAGACTACAAAATGTTGAATCAAAACAGCCATGGTGGTGAGCTGGCTACACCAAGTAAGAGGTCATTATCATGTTCTCTAAGCACTGCACAAGTCTTTGAAGATTGCATTGTAACACTAAGGCATCATTGGTGGAAGACACTTATTCATAATCTGTGGCTTCCACTTGCTCTCCAACTTAACATTCATTTCCCGTTATTTTACCTTCCAGTTACACCAGCTGCACACAGGGTTGCCCTCTCTCCAGAGTATGTTGGTGACAAATAGCTTCTCCCACTCAAGCTGCTACTTTAAAACAAAGTTGAAAGCACTTCATTCCCCAAAAGCAAACAAGCAAATCAATATCCAGTTCAGCATTTTGGTCCAAACAAAAATATTACAAATTTCTTGTACATCAGGTGGCATTTTCTCAAGAAAGATGACAGTTAATCACAAAAATGGACAATGGGAGTCCTTTGCAAAACCTAATTCAAGTGTACCAAATCCCTTGCTATGACCATTCATGTCATAAATGTAATCAGCAGCTTTGGACACCAGGCATGTCAGTGCCACTATAATTTGATTCTGAATTAAAACCAGAGAGTCTTGCAGTCATTACTTCAACTTCTCCAAGCATTCCACGATTCCCACCACTTTCTCCACATGCTATTACCACATACTAGTTCACACCCTCTGGCTATAGGAGCCTAATGGAGGCAGAGGAATACAGCCAACAGCTCACACTGTTTACAGATTAGTGTCCATTTTTATTCAGCAACGCTTGAACACAATGGTATAAAAGCATAAAGATCCTTTAGCTCTTATTAAAATGCCACATTAGGGACTTTCTATTGTAAGGATCTATATGTACCAGATCGTATCTATCAGTTGGCATAAATCAGCATCAATCCCTTTGAATAAAAAAGAAAGTACACTATCTACTCACAACTCAAGGGCTGAGATCACTTGTTCTGGAAAACTGAATTTTCAGTTCCCTGTAGCCAAATCACTGAAAGCATAGATTATCTCTACCAGAGTCACTCAGACAGCTCAAGTTAAGTAGAGTCATATCTCAGGTGCAAGGTTCTCCCTTGACCATGCAAACACAGCACTCTGGTGTCAGTAGACTCAAATGTCTTATTCATAATTTTGAAGCAAAGGGAAAATGTTTGGTCTGTCGTAAAGGCTGACATTTCAGGAACAGGATTAAAGAGATGTGGACAGAGAGCTAGATATTTGTTGAATTCTGCAAGGTAAGATAAGGCCAGAACAAGCAAATTCACACTGTCTGGTGGCAGTGAGTGTATTGTGTATAATTCTGATACACTTGGGATTTGAGTTTAAAAACAGCAGGATGTGAAGAGCCAAATTTATTACTGACCTCTGTCAGACCTGTGGATTAAAGCCAAGGTCTGATACCACTAGATGAGAATGCCAAATTCTGGGTTTCTAAGCTATGGTCAAAAGTAGGATTAGAGTTGGGGATAGAGTCTGGAACAAGGGAGATTAGAAGGACAAATTAATTGTCTAAATCTTTAAGACTCACAAAACTGGATGAAAGTTGGTGTTGCTACAGTCAAATATTTATTCCTAATTTTCCACTGATGGCAAGTGTCTGGTTAGAGGTCAAGGCGGGGTTAGGATTACAATTAGGCTTTAGCTTAGCATTCCAGAAATGAGGCTCTGCTACACAATTTTTGTTGCTCAATTCTGCCAAACCTGCTCAGGGATAAGTAGATTAAAATGTATCATTTTTAATTGTCAGACAGAATGGGGTTACTGAGCCATGATCAACGCTGGAGCCGGAATGGCATCATTGCTTGAGGTAAGATAAGTGGCAAAATCAGTATCAGCATATTTAAACATCTTCCGATTAACTTTTGGACATAACTGAATTTCTAGGCCATCACCCGTGCCAGCAATAAAGTGAGGACTAAAACTAAGATTTAGCATGCAGTTCTATGCAGTCAGGTTTACTGATGAATTCTGTCCAGCCTGTGGTAGGATTGTAGCCTGCCTCAGTGGATTTAAATTTTTCATAGTTAGTGCTCAGAGAGCAACAGGTTCTTAGCTATAAATGATGCTGTGGCTAGCTCATGTTCAGGGCTTGGGACAGGAGGCTCTGTACCATCATATCTCAACTACAGAACTCTCCCCCAGGGCCTCAGGTGATAAAAGGTTGATAATCCCAAAATATTTGCATTTTATTTCTGGGCAGCACTGTCTCCCTGCGTTACAATGGTCAGTATGGTTATGGCTTGGCCTCAGGATTCACAAAGAGAGGGTTTGGTGCTTAGTTTTGTCTGGTCTTTGAAGAAAAATTAAGGGCAGCTGCCAGAATGTTTAACCGTGTTATGCTGAATTAATAGGAAGATATGGATACTCAGGCTCTGAACAATCCTACAGTTAGCAGTGGCGTTAGTGCTTAGATGTGGAGCTGAAGGCCATGCAGAGCAGGTTTATTGCTACATTTTCCTAGATCAGTAGACTAAAAAGAAGCGCAGGTATCAGTGAATTCATATGCCTCATTCTTGAACTTCAGGTGCAGCTGAATTCCCACACTATTACAGGATCATTTAGATTGAAAAAGACCTTTAATATCATTTAGTCCTACCTATTCTATCAGACATCAGGGTTTGGAGAAGCTTCACCAGTATTTAGACAGGCAGGTATGCAAAAACAAGCCTTATGATAGGAGTTCCAGTGATTCCTTTGATGCATTTAGCTTGAAGAAGTTGCTGGTGATATCACCAGATCTGACTATTTGGCTTGATTTCCAAACCATGGGGGCTCTGAATAACACTATAATGGGGTTCATACTGTTTGGGATAGGATGCTCTGAGGTGCACATTTATACTAAATTCTGACTCATCTGCTGAGGCAATTGTACAGTGAAATATGGAGATCTGCCTTAAAACTAACAAGACAAAACCAACAGCCAGACCCTGCCAATTGTTTCATTGTATTTGTCAAAATTTCTACCTTCTTTTTTTTAATTTCTATTTACCAGTTTCATCTTCATCTTTGCAATCACTAAACAAGCTCTCTTTACAACAAAACATACGCTTATGCTTCTGCACCCTCTTCTTCAGCGTACAGTTGTTGCATTTCACACTTTAGTGGGATCCTGTGGGGTGAAGGTCCTGTGAAGGTTTCACACACTTCATTCCGATGAAGCATTAGAAGACACATCTATGCAGGGATCAATAGCAGTCTGGCTTACTGCTAGTTCAGATCTTCTTGTCTAGTTGAGACATCTACCTCGGTTTTGTCTCGCATCATAAATGTTGTTGGGTTCGGGGTTAGGCGTTTTCTCCCGAGCAACTGGCCCGTTACGGTAGTGTATATCAGAGGATCACAACCTGCCGGGCTTCTCGAGTATGAGCAGAGAACACACGCTGCTCGGCCTGAGACGGCACCAAGCCCGCCACACCCTCCTGTTCCCTGGACACTGCCTCTCGGCACCGGGCTGCCAATCTCCCAGAGCGCGCGGCCTGACACCAGCCGTCCGCGCGGCCTCATACCCGTCTCCGCCGCTACGGCTCCGTACCACAGCTGGGCCGCCGCCGCGTTGCTCCGCCGCCGTCAGGCCAGGGCCGAGAGCCCTCGGAGCCTCCCGTCGCAAACCGCAGCCTGCGGCGCCCCCTGCCGCTCGCCCAGCTTCCGCGCCCTGCCCCCGACAGCCCCTCCCGTCGCCCCCGCGGGGCCCACGCCCGAAGCCTGGCCCAGTTCGCCCGGCTGCCAACGAGAGATCAGGACAGTCTGCAGAGAAGGCCTGGTCAAAGAGGGGCAGGATCCCCCAAAACTGCCTTCATCCCCTTGCCTCCTCCCACTGCCCCCACGTTCCCGCTGTGCTAAAACAGCGAGTCTGCATGCAGAACCCCACCTGGCCCCATTTCACCAGATGCACATTCATTTCTATTCCTCTTCATTCTTCACAGAACATGTTATAATCTTTGATCATCGTTTGTTTAAATTGTATAAGTAATCTGCCCAGTTTTAATAGGATTTTTCTATGAATCGGCAACAAACCATGAAATGTGATATTTTCACCATGACCGACCCAGGAAATTTGTCAACTTTGTCCTTGATTTACATGGGACCTGGCCAACTTCTCACACATCACGGTGGCAGGAGCTCACTGCCTGCTCTCTCCACATTTCCATTCTTTCTTCGTTTCCTTCCTCTTCCTAATCAGAAATATATACATCTCACAGATGCTCAGACTTGCTATCCATAAGCAGAGCCTGAATTCACCAGTTTCTCCATGGCTGCTGAAGTAGCCTAAATTAATGAGCAAGGCCCCAGACAATGAAGACTGGAGAAAACACCAAAGATTTATTATTAAGCACACTCTATTTGTGACATCTTGTTTTCAGTCTCTATTTCTAATCCTTTTGAGAGCAACAAGACTATTTCTTCAAGTTTTACACAGCAAGCATGGGAACAGCAAGCTCCCTCAAAAGAAAACGAAAATTCTTTTCTATAATGCTTCATACCAGTACCTGGGGCTTCCAGAGAAAAAAAACAGTTTGGGCACACAAGTCCAGGCCTCTCCATGATGACTGGTTCCCAGTTCCCATGCAGTACTGCTCTGCTGGAGACTATGGCTTTATCAAGAAAGCTGCTCTTCCAAACACTCAAGGTTTATGAGCAACTTTCCGAAGAAGGTGAAGACATTGGAAAGTAGTCTGGAGAAACACAGCACAGCTTGAAAAAGTCTACTGCTTGCTATTTAAATGAAAGAGAGAAAGAAGAAAGTTGTCCCTCAGCAACCTCCCCAGGCAGCCATGAGACAGAGAGCATGTCTGAACTGAGAGGACACATAGACAAATTGCCACTTATGCCTAACAGTTCTTGGCCCCCGTGATCCCACCTCAGGAGGCACCCTGAACAAACGTGAACATTGAGAATGGCTCCAGTTGCAAAAGGAAAATATTCTAGCACTACAGAACATAATCACAATTCTATAGTCAAAGTTTTCTTTCTTCTCTCCATGCAGGCACAGCCTCTGTGTGCGTCTTACCACACAGCATTTGTTCCAGGTTCCCCAGTGCAGTATCTAAGCCATTATGGTAGCTGTGTCTGGCAGCTCTGGGGAGCCAGGGTTCTGGGCCACACTTTGTTCCCGAACAACCTTCTGATCTCACACTGTCCATTTCATCCCACTGCCTATTTCAGGTCAAAAAAACTCTTGCAGACAGGAGCTATCTCTCACTGCACACACATTTGTTACAGAGCAGGGTAGGGTCTGGCCATCAGCTGGCTCTTGTGGCACTCTTCTCAGCTCACCCAGAAAAGTTACCACACTCCTCATCATAAAGCTAAACCAGGAAAGGTGCTGCCCTTTCCTCCCCATATTCAGCCTCAGCTCCTCAGGGCAGTCAGATTCTGTGCCCCAGAGGCATTAATGCCCGACTTTCCAATCCAAGCATCCAGGCCTCCCTGCCCCCACATCCCGTGTGTTCCCCAGTACGTCACCTCACCCCTCTCCGCTCCCCGGCCTGTGAACAGCCCCTAAGGTTAGGTTTTATATTTCTTACCCGCTGGCCCCTCCACTCCCACCAAGTCAAACTTCAACCAAACAAAAAAGAAAACAGAGGGAGAGAAAGGAAGAAAGAAAGGCCCCAAGAGGCTCTCGGTCGTTCCAATCAGGTCACTGTTTCCATACCAATTAGGACAGATGCAAAGCACATTATTAAAAATAGGTCTGCAGACCCATCTATGTTGATTATTGTCCTCCGTTTCCGTCCCCAGCCAACTCCGTTAATTAATAAAGAAACTGCCAGAGAAGGAGGGGGAGAAAGGGTGGCAGGGATTCCCCTGACTGGAGCCTCCTGTTCAGAGAGTTCAAGAGAGAAATTGGACACTTGAGCCCCTCTGCCATTTTCCATTGTGTGTGTTTTTCCTAATGAACGGTTTAGTGATGCAGGGCTGGAAGTCAGCTTTACCCCACCCCCACTAACTACCATCCATCATTAAGTGACCCAGTAAGAGGCATTTAGTACTTAACCCTCTCTAGAAGAAGTCAGATTGTTGTGGGGCTGGCTTTTTCCTCTCCAACCATCCCTTCACTTCTCATCAGTTTGTCTGCCTCTGAAACCATTTTTGGAGGGGACTGTGCTTCCTTTAAGAAGCCCTAGAAAAAGCCTGCAGTAGCTATCCATATAGCCAAGCCTTTGTATGGAAAAGGAAGCACTCATGTGGTGGAAAACCAGGGATAAGACCCCGCCTTTGTTGACATTGGTGAGGCCAGGATTTTGCTATCACAACTGTAAAACCATCTGCCTCTGAAAGGGCAGAGAACCTGATGGAGAGAGGGCCCTGCAATCTGTGCAAGAGATACTGCTGATCAACACAGACATTGTTGATTTGCAAGAAAAGAAAGACTACACAGTAAGAGTCAAGGAAGGCTGTGAGAAACATAAGTGATAGATAATACTTGCATGCTTGTCTCCTAATTTTGCTAGCCCTTCAGGACTCTTTCCAGCCAAAACTAATTTATCTTCATAAAAAGATAAAAAGCAGGACAGTGTTATTAGTTCCATTTTGACAGTGGGGAAACTGAGTCAAGGACAAACTAACCTGACCAAATCATTAAATGAGTCAGACAGAGCTAAAAATGGAACTGTGCAGTCCAAGGTTTCCCAGCCAGTGCCTTTGCTTTAAAGCGGAAGTTAGGGGGAGGCAGAGAGGTTAAATGAACCATTATCCTAATTAGACTTGATGAAAGCAAATCTGGGGTTGGACCCAAGATGGCAGATCACATTTGCCTTGAATGAATGTATGTCAGTGCATCTCCAAAAAATCTCTATTAAAACACCCTTGTGAGCTTTGAACCTGTGAGGTAGAAGTCCCAGATATAATTTAGAGTGCAAAAAGCCCTGCATGATCTTGGTCGCATCACTTGATCTCTAATGACCTCTAAGGCTTTCTCCATCTCTAAAACAAGGGCTGTCACACCCATTTGGACTGTAAGCTATTTTTGCAGGGTCTATTTCTTACTAACACACTTTTACAACACTCATTTATGTGATATTGGGAACTGCTGATACTTCTGGAATAAGAACAGCCACAAATTGCAGCCATCGCTGCACCTCTGAGCTGACAGGCAGAACACATTCACAAGCACAAGCAGGAAGGAGAACTGTAAAGCATAAGCAAAACACCCACCTGCAGGCGCCAGCAAGGTTGTTCATCTGCAGACTGACTGCAATTTCCAATTAAATACCAAGCTACTTTCACACAGACTGTTCTTTCGTTAGACTAAAGGGTTTTGTTTCCCTTTTCCTGAGTCACTCTTTACTAGAGACTTTCCACATCACATGTTTTATTTTTCACAAGGGCTCTAATGCATCACATAATAAAAACTCATGCCATGAGTCCAGAAATACACTGCAGGCTTCAAAAATGTGGGGGAAAAAAATAAAAAAGAGAGAGAGAGAGATATTTGGAGATTTGGATACAAAAGAGGTTTGGGTTTTTTTCAGCCTAATCATTTTTATGACATCTTCACTCTACAAATTGAATTGTTGGAAACATTAGATGATTGATTTAGCACTGGGGTCAAATAACGTGCCTTCCTACATGATAGGATTGAGCTTCTACTGTAGTATCAGGCCTACTATCACAGAGAAAGGAGAATATGAAGAGAAAACCACTTAGTCTGATATCCCTATTTCCATAAGGATCACTAACAATTCATATAATAAACAGCCATCATGGATACATTTCACATTCAACTGAAAAAAATATATATGATGAGAAATAAGGTACTCATAGAAATCTAGGACATCACCAAAATGCCTATGGAGGGGAAAGAGGTCTGGAAACTGACTGCTACAGTGAACTGTATGCCAGAAGTGAAATCCACCTGTGCACGACAAGACACTTCTGTGTACACAGATGATATATTGCAGTCATCCAGCCACAAGGAAAAAAAAATAGCTAAAGGAGTTTTGTACTCTGGCAAGAAACAGTCTTCAGATCCTGTAGTTCATTCTAGGAACATTGTATTTTCATGATTTTGGTTTTGGCAGAGCACAAAATATATGCAAGGCCGGATGCTACGTTTTCAATAAATACACTGAAAATAGTCAGCTTGGCCTGCACACCTGTGACTGAAACAAGGTTACCTAGAATTAGAAACAGGACCTGTATTCCTCATGGATCAAGTCCAGAGTGGGGGGGGGGAAACATGTAACACACTAAGGGGACACAAAACCACAAATTATTCTCTGTCCCATTTGAAACACATCCCGTGATATGGCAAGTACCCTTACATCTTCCAAACCTTTGAATCTAGCCACTGGTAGCAAAGACTGTATGTGACCCCATCCCTCATCCACAGCTTGCTGTATCGTGCTAATGGAGAGCTCTTAGAGCAACATTCTCCTTCTCCCCACAAGTAAAACCCTTGTCCTGTGCGTGGGGCTCATAGGTTTAACTTTTGTTGGCCATCCACAGGATGCATGACTGGCAGAACTATGGGAGAAACTCTTTTTCTTTGGGAAAATTTTATTCTTTGTGTAATTTTTTTCCCTGGAGCTGAGGTCCAGAGTAGTAAAAATCTGACCTTTAAATAAGTCAGTAGGACATCCCATCAGCTGGCGAAATGGCACCATCCTACCTTACATTTACCTTGTGGAGCCAACTTCAGAGGCACTTCATTTCTGAAGCACTTTTAGGCCCTGGTAGAATTTAAGAAGGGCACACTCTGCTCTCCAGCTAAGTAAACATTTGTTTTGTTTTCCTTAGTCCTCAAGAGCACTTGCCTCCAGCTTCCCCCAAGGGAAAAGGAGCAAAGCCTCTTGTGTCGGTTGAGTGCTCACATGAGAGGCAGGTAAAGCAAGTGGTTCCTCTTGGCTCATGTACAGAGGAAACACAACCCATGATGCAGCACAAGATGCAGAGCTTATTCTGTATCTGGAACTGCTCACTGTCTTACTTTACCAATTTGTGAGCAAGTCTCTCACCTGATTGGAACAAACCCTTGAGCAGATGTTTCCCTAACTTCCCAAGAGGCAGGTTGGTAGGCTTCTTGTTGGAGAGCCCTCAGATCAGGCTGAATGCATCCAAGTGAGTGGAAAGCATGCAAGATGGCCCTTCAACCACAGAAAGCCCATCCATCCTCCAGCTGCTAAATAAATAAAAGCAGCAGTGACAGAAAACCAGCACTCAACAAAATTGTTAGGGGATTTGCAAAAAAAAACTTCATACCAGCAAGAGCAGTATTATCCTGAGGAGGGAAGAAACCATTAATAAAGGTCAAGGAAATGCCAAGGGTGAGCAATGGTACCACTGAGAGGCAAGCCAGCACTGAAGGGACAAAAGTTGGCATGAACAGAGATCTAATAATATTGAATTTGCTTCTTCTCTGTCAGTCATTCATATGCTAGCCACCAAAGAAATAGCTGATGATAGGAAATAGTGACAGAGAGATTGAACAAAAAAAATTACTAAAGCACACACAAGTAGAGACCATCCAGGCTTCACCTGAGTTATGTCTGGTTAGTTCTGCATTCCTGAACCAGAGCAAGAAAAGCCCGAGAAAAGCAGGAGAAAAGTCAAGGTGGAGAACTACTCAGCATTTAATCCTATTAATAGTACCACAATAACAAAACCACACAGCTTCGAGCCCATCTCAAAATGCATATGAATGAGATACAGGTAGAACTGAACATGCCTTCATTCTCAGGATGCTCCTTGCTCAGCACAGGGAGCAGGTAAGACAACCTAATGTAGAGTCCATTATCTGCTATATAGTGTGTAAATCTCTGTTCACCAGAGATTTTTCCTCTCCTGTGAGTTGGCCTTCCCTTCAGCCCAGTAACTTCTGCAGCCTTTTGCCTACAATGCAAGTCTACTTCTTTCTTGCCCACAATATTTTATTATGTTTAAAAAAATGGAAGATCTTCAGCAGAATCAATTTAAGGATATTCACCATGGATGAACTCAACAGACTAGTACTAATAGCCTGCATCCAATTCTGAGTCCTGTATTCAGACAGGGAGAACAGACCTAAACAAGGAGATACTCACCACTATGAACATCACATAAAGACAGGTGTCTCTCTTTCCAAGCAAGAGCAAGTGCCTAGCTGCCAGACTACACATCCCACTTTACTCCTCAGCACTTCTCACTCACTAGCTTACACAGCTTCTCATTCCCATCTAACACTACCTGGAGCCTACATATCTCCGTATTTAACTCAGCTGTTTGAATTTCACTTCAAACTGTAAATCAAGCAGCTCAAGGTCTAAGCTCTTTTGTGAATTCTGCTCCTAAAATTCCTGGTTTAGTTCCCCTTTTCTGAAATAGGAATAGGAGCAAACAAAGATGGCAAAGAGTTTGCTTTTATAATGCACTGAAACTCAGTAATTGAGCTACCAAGTTTAAGGAAGTAAAAATTTAAATCCCTATAAAAGCAGTTTGAGGGAGGATGCTTCTAAATTCTTCATCTACCCCACAGCCTTTGCATCTTACTTTCATATGTTAGTTATATCCTCTTCAGCACTGCCTCTGCCATATACAAAGAACCACATGGTTCCCCATACAACTCTAGAGAAATTTCAGTGATAGGACAAAATTTATGGAAGGCCAGATGTTTTATTGAATGAAATATTATGGCATTGACTCATGACTCATTTTAGTACTCCAGTCCATCGAAAACTCTAAAGACCACTGCTTTCACAATGCATTCATCTTTTCACAGAATCCAGTGCTCTTTATGCTACCTGTGCCACCTGCTCATGGTCTCCTGTGAGTCAAGAATATTCACCTCTAATTTCTCAGTATCCTTTGCAAAATCTCATCCCTTTACCTTTATAGTATATACAAGAAATGTATGAACAAAATTGACCTTGTAATTATGTCCTGGGTATGATTTGAATTCAGAGCCCTGGATTCAGACATTCTGTGTGATAGCAGGCAGATGATCATGTTTCAGAGCTCATCAAGTTAACAGACATCCTACTATTATTTCAGTGGTTTCTGAATGAGACTCTTAAGAGTTTTTTTCAATCAGTATGAATTGTGTATTTAGACTGTAAACTTCTCGAGGCAGACACTGCTCCTCATTTAAGAGAGACAGTTGTACCCTTTTGGCACAACTGAAATTTAAGTAATACTTAACTTATGCCCTGGTCCTCCTGCAATAGGAGAGGATTGGGAATGAACCAAAAAGAGGACCCAAGATCTTCAGGACTTTTTCTGCTTTGAGTAATATAGTCTTACTATAGATTTTTTTTGTTTGGTTGGTTGTGGGGTTTTTGTTTTGTTTTATGTGGGTTTTTTGGGGGGTTGTAACTGATTGAAGAAATACACCAGAGAAGCAAGTTCCAAGGAGAAAACCCAAAGTCACATACACAGTATCACACAGTATCACCAAGGTTGGAAGAGACCTCACAGATCATCAAGTCCAACCCTTTACCACAGAGCTCAAGGCTAGACCATGGCACCAAGTGCCACGTCCAACCTTGCCTTGAACAGCTCCAGGGACGGCGACTCCACCACCTCCCTGGGCAGCCCATTCCAGTAGCCAATGACTCTCTCAGTGAAGAATTTTCTCCTCACCTCGAGCCTAAACTTCCCCCGGCACAGCCTGAGGCTGTGCCCTCTCATTTTGGCCAGTGCTCTGAGATCTTACTCTTGTGCTCAGGTGATTAGATTCAACAACTTCCCAAAAGAAATTCAAATCTAGGCTCAACAATGTTTTTCAGAACTTCAGGAAAGACCTGGAAGCATATTTTGCCAAAACGTGCAAGACACAAAACTACAGTGGTCTTTGCTTACTGTTGATTACAGTGCCAACTCACTGCTCAAACTATAGTCCAGCCTTTGGAGAAAAACAGGTTTTGACCCTGTATCTGCATCTTTCCTTCTTGCTCTTGTTAAAAGCATGTGTACTATCCAAGGAGAATTAGCTCTAGCACCACCACTAAGTTTATGACTTTTCCTTTCTCCCCAGTGTTATACCTTTTTCTCCAGAATTGTCCCTCTCCCACTCTCCTTCCCCCTGTGGCTCCCACAAATATAGCTCATAAAGCCCTGCCAGGAGACTTGAGGGTCAGCAAAGCCTAGCCCACACAGCAAAGCCCTAGAATGACTCCTAAGATTCATCCCACCATTACCTGCCCCTGTGGCCCTAGCAAAGCTGGTGACATAACAGCTGGAACATCCCCCAAATCTTCGCTAATTATCCCCACAGACTTCAATGTCCTCCAGAACCATTTGGAGGATCTTCCTAATTACCAGCCAGACAATGGAGAGTGGAGTCAGGTCCCTGGGATTCTCCAGCCTGCCAGTCCCAGCCATGCACATTCCTATTTGGCCTCTGAGGCTGACTGTTCCATATGGAGACCTCCACCCCACACTCCCCCACTTCCACCTCCACCCAGATCCCTCCCTGCCCCAAATCACTAGCACCCCCAGCATGCGGATTTTATGAATGAAACTTTCTGACAGTTATGGAGTTGGCAGAGGCCTATTCAGCAAGCTGGGGAATGTGTGAACATCAGGCTTCATTAGAGACTTCTCCCAGTCAGCTGATAGCTCATTAACTTAAAGTGGCCTCTTGTTTTAAAACCTCAGCGACCAGGAGGTGGAGTGTAGAGAAGTGGGGGATGGTTCTCATTGTTCTTCTTGCCTCTCTCCCCCTCTGCCCCCTGTGAGATTAGGCGCCCTTGGAGGGGAAAGAGAGAGGCTAAAACAACTTTAATTAGTTATTTTCAAAGATTTTCTCCCCCTTTCTTCCTTTTTTTGTGTGTGTGTGGAGCCGGGGGGGTCTCTCAGCTGGGTTTTTCTGCATGGAGGAGCTCACGTCATTATGCTTAAATCCAGCTCCTCCATCCTTTGTCTCCTGGCCAACAATAGAAGAGGGCTTGTAAAAAGCTCCTTCTAAAACTCCTGGAGACTGTCTGAAAAGGAAGATGGGGTGAGGACTCCTCTCTTTCCTTCCTTGGGCACAAAAGTGACAGTCTGGTGCCTGTGCCAACAGCTTTCCTGTGTTAGAAGCTGCTGCCGGGGTAAGTAGGGCAAACAGAGTCCTAAACTGCTGCTCTGTCAGATGAAAAGTAGAGCCCAGACTCATAAAGTGTCTAGTAACTGTTCCCTGTGTGGATTTAAGGTTGGACTGGAGCTCTGGACATCAAGGTCAGTCTTAAGTCTTTATCCCAAGTCCTGATCCTTCTCTGTCTTTTAAAGAGATCAGAAAATAAGTGCAGCAATACACCAAACCCTCTTTAATGACCCCACTTCAGAAGAACCTGAAATAAACAACTAAATTACCATTATTGCCACTCATAGGGCTGTCTGAGGAAATTGGCTGAGAACAGCACATTTATTTCATATAGGCAGCCAAACACGGTGGCTTTCAAGCAACTCAGGCTGTATGGAGTTTAGCAGAACAGAGAAGGTGCCATCCCCTCAACTGTGGTATATAGGAGCAACGACAAACAAACGTTTGTTCCTTGTTAGCACCAAAGCCCAGAACAATACCCTATATCAGCAACTGCTACAATACCAACCTCCAGCTTCTCCTATAAGCTCTTCTTTCAGTGCTGGAAAAATACCACAAACATCTTTTCAGAAATTTTATTCAGTCTCATCCACAAAAGAGATGTGCCTCTGAGGAAGATGTCAGTTGAAGTTTCAGTGAGATGAGTTCCTGTGTGTTGCAGAAAGATCAACCACAAATTGTGATCTAACAAAGACATTTATACACTCTATAAACCACATGTAACATTTTCTTTGCCTTCTTAAATTAGGACTTCCCAAAAATTTGGAAATTTGGTCTACTAGATTAAGAGCAGCTCTCAAACTTTACTTTTACATTCCAGCAAGTTGGTGAATGTTGCAGCTGAAGAAGATGCCAAGGATTAGGTGCAGATTGCCTATCACAGCTTCATGACTCCGATTCAAAACCAACAGTGTGGACTACAGGTTTTTCAGGGGGAAGATTTCTTCTGTACTTTTAAGCACTCAGTACCTGATTTTGTCAGCTTTCTTACATGAAAGTGAACAGCTTTTGCAAGTGCTTAGAAACAAAGACCACCACTTACACTTACTGCAAAAGCAGAGCATAAACTTGTTTCCCTTCAAGTCAGAGATTCACTTACTACCTTTCTGGGGAAACAGTGGGCAGGATTGTGACCCCATTTAAACACCTACAGGCCAGGCAGAGTGGTTTGGAGTTATAG
The DNA here is from genome assembly GCA_013400475.1 of Tricholaema leucomelas. Lineage (NCBI taxonomy): Eukaryota > Metazoa > Chordata > Aves > Piciformes > Lybiidae > Tricholaema lacrymosa > Tricholaema leucomelas. The sequence continues at coordinate 14,561 of WAAF01003684.1, read as the reverse complement.
TTGTTTTGTGATCCTGTCAGCTTTCATAAGTGAAGTAAGACTGGCTGGCTCACTGCTGCACCAAAGAGTAATACTACTTACAGCATCACTGCTAAAGCAGTGAGCTGTTGTCTCTCTTCCACTAAGGCCATAAACCAGACGTTCTTGCAACATTTTTGTTGCAAGACTTTTCTTTCTGGCATAGGTTGTAACGATGATGTCTTTTTTTCCTCTGTTGTATCCTCTCTCTTATATTTTTCCTGTCCTAATTTGTTCCCCACTATTAGCAATTTTTTTTAAGGTTAAATATCTCCAACATCCCATCCTAGAAGTGATTGTATTTCAGAAGTGGTAAACATAATTCTTACATATAAATCAGAGGTGGGATCATCTTCTCCCATCAGTTGTCTAATAAGCCTGGCATCTTTGAATTAAATAAACTCTGCAAGTATTATGTTTTATTGTGTTTTTGTTAAATCAAAGAGGCTGCTTCCCTTGCTGGATGCTAGTATTTTAAAACAGTTGTGTTTGTGAGAATTTCTTATTCTCTGCCCTCTAATTAAAAAATGCACTATGTTCAGTGATAAGTTAGATGAGTTTTCACATGTCATGAACTGTAGGCCCAAATCTTTCCAGGTAAGGGAACTCCCCAGGTTTGTCACATCATTGTTGTATTTAGAGCTACAAAGCCTTCAGCTCTTTTCTGCAGTTACCAAGAGAAACAACTGTACTCATCACAATACTGGTTTTTTTTTCCCTCAGGAAAGCTTACGGATTATTCACAGATTACTTATCAATAGAATGAAACAAATATCTGCATGGCCTGACTACCACCCTACTCACTTCATTAACAAACCAAACCAATAAACAAAAAAACCCCACCAAAACAAAAAAGAAAATTAAATCTTGTAATGAAGAAAAAGGAGAAGATTAGAAAAAAGCCTGGGTTTAGATAAATGCATATATTGACATTATTTCAACCTACAAACTTCATCTACTCCACATCTTTATCATATCATGACTGCAACATAATACTGTTTCACTGAAAAACTGCATTCACCAGTTCTTTTTGAATGTTTTCATGGCAAAATGAAAATGGGACAGAAATCTGCAAAGCAGCATGACAACCTCCTATGATGCTAGCAGTCAGAAAAGACTGAGTAAAAGGTGGGTCTGAGCAGACCATAGGCAGCAGAAGTTTTGTGCATAGCAGTGAGATTCAAATAGGGATTGTCCAAAGATATTCAGCACTGACAGTTTAAACCTCTTTCTGAGCATGAAGGCTGCATCACAATATGACCCAAGTTTAACCTCGATAGGCTCTGTGCTGCCACAGATGGGATGCTTCCAGAACCTCGGGTAGCTAATGCAGGCTTTGCTGAATTGATTTATTTTTTGGCACCATTCAGAAGACCAAAGCACATTTACTTCTCTGTCTAGTGCACAAGTTCTGCCATAGGAAAGCATAGGTTGTTATATTACTATAGTACTGAGTGACTTTAGCCAAGACGACGACCAAGATGTGCTCCCTTACTTGATGAACACCTAGGAAGAAACACTTCTTACTCATTAATTTTGTGTTATGAGTGGACTAAACAGGAAAAGTCTAGACAAAGACAGACATGAAATTATTTGCCAAGGTCACTGGACAAGGATAGTGTTATATCTAGGAAAGGGCTTACTTGCTGGTGCTTTTGCTTCCATATTAAGGTACCTCCTGGAATGGAGCATCTTGGTGAACACAAGCTACTCACTCCCTTGAAGATCTTTTTGCTAGTAATAGATTAGGTACAGGACAGTGTGGCACAAGCATTCCATCTGTGCAGGTGGCACAGACTCCAGGATTGGCACAGTATAATCACTGCAGCCTCACAGGTTGTGTATTATTGCTGTGCTATGTCAGATAAGAAATTCACTTAGATACTGGTAGCTTCCTGAAGGCATATTCAGTTTTAAAAAAAAAAAAAAAAAGTTAAACATCTCCTGCCAGCATCTTCTAGAGCATTAGACTTCTTTTCACCATGAGAATTTTATTTCCACACACACCCTGCCAAGATATTTTTCTATTTCATATCCCCAGTCACAGGATACGAAGAAGGGAATGCAAACTTAACAGCTGAACCAAAATGAACATTGTTGTACAAATTAACTGCCCTGACACTTGCTAAGGCTGCAAATAATTGATTTTTGCTCTTTCACTGGGCCTCTGAAAGCGACCTAGCAGGTGCTGATCTTAGGTTTACAGACACTGTCCCAGTCATCTAACTAGGAATTCTGGAGCACTAAATATCTCAGCTGCTTTTTTTTTCTTTCATACCAAGATGGAACACACTCTCTCTTTCCTCCTTTACCTCCCTGCTTCAGTGATGCCCAAAAGACAAGCACAGTAGCAATCAGCATGAATCCTTCTATACCAGGCAGTGCAATGCATTCATCTTCCCTGAGGATGAAAAGGTACATCTCATCCCAAAACTGTCTGGAGCGGGAAGATGCTCTGTTCAGTGGAGCATCTCATGGCTGGTGAGAAGTGACATGCACTCTCTGTACCCAAAAGTACTCAGGATGAACTTTTGACTTCAACCCTTGCCAAGACTGAAGAACTTGAAACTTTTGTCTTCTTTTCTGATAAAACAATCCCTTTTTGCTGTGATGCCTGCTTGAAGGTGGCAACTAATGCCCAGCCTTCTGTCATGGCCTATATTATTCCAGATTTAGGCTGACATCATCAAAGCTCATGCTGAACTGCCAACTTCTCTCCTTGTTTTCATCAATTTAATGCATTTTTTCTAAACATATCCATATGTCACAACTCTGATGGCATGCCTTTCCTAGCTGTCTTTTCCTCCTCCACTGTCACTATTTCATTTATGTATACAAAGATTCTTAGATCAAATACAGATCACTCAACATCCTGACATTCTGAAGAGCTGGCTCTGAACTCTGATTATCACAGAAAACTTCACCTAAACCAAATATCAAACAAAGTCTATGTTCTCTTCTCAATAAGACCTCAGCCAGCATAATCCTGACATTGGAACTTCCACATGCTCAGCCACTGGACAATACCATGGCATAAGAAGATGGTGAGTCATCCCTCAGAGCTGCAAATTTCTGCAGGTGTGCTGCACTCACAGGGGAAGTTGAAGTCATAGCTAAGAGAATGGTATGCTACCAAAAATGATACTCAATTGTGTGCAAAACAATAGCGAAGCATTACAAAACCCACCACACTAGTCAAATGCAAAGCAATGACATGTCCTTGCTCCTCAAAAGTGATTTAGGGGAGCTGAGACCATTTCAGAGGACAGGGTATCCCACAGCACAGCCCCTCAAGTACAGAACTAGTGGAAACTCCACAATCAACACACAACGGTGGTTGTCAAAGTACAGTGGAATACTTTTTATTTTAGCTCAGTTCAGGCAGGTTCTCAGAGCATTTGGTTAGTTATTAAATTCTACTAGGCAAGAGGAAAAAAACACCAGCAACAAGCCTGTCACTAAAGACAGCATAAGAAAAAAAAGGCTGCCATGAGGGGACACTGAAAGAAGGCATTAGCACTGCAACTAGGAAAAGAGTAGGGAGAGGTTTCTTGTGGAATGATCGTTATGAGCGATCAGGACAAAAAGGCCATCTACTTGGTGCCTGTTCTGAAGGACGCAATGTCTTCACGGGAAAAAGCAGAGAAGGGAAGAAAAAAAATAAATCAATGTGAAGTTCTTTCAGGAATGCAATGAGCACAGGGGGTGCCTCTGTTTGGCAGCCCCAGGACACTTGCAGCCCTGGCTTGGATTGTGTGGATATGTTTTTGACTTGTCCCAGTCAGCAGATTAATGGCATTAACGAAGTTTCCATTAGCATCGGAGATTGGGGAGGAGGGTGAAGAGACAGAGGCGTCCAAGCGGAAAGCCACATGACTGCAGAATTGATAAGGCTAAAGATGAAACGGAGCTTCATTGGCAGAAGAGAGGCCAGGAAATGCCACTACAAATTAGCCCCAGGCCTCATTTCTTTTCCCTTCATTATCCAAACCCCTTCAGGAGAAGAATGGAGGAGGTTATGACCCTCTTCCAACAACACACACATACACAGATATTGAGTGAGTCTCTCTCGATGAACATAGACGTGGGTATATCTGTGTGTCTAAGGGTCTGTGTGTGTGGTATGTTTGTGTCTATGAAAATCTGTATTAATATATATTTTTTAAAAATGTATCTGTATTTGCATCAATATCTACACATCCATATATGCAAGGGCATGTGTTCTCATATCTACAATCTTTGCAGCTAAAGCATCTAATTTTTGTTCATAATAGTGAGCTTTTGCTGAAAGCAATGACCTTGCACAATTCACTGAAAGTTCCAGCACCTGAACATGCTCTATGCATCCACAGTAACTTCTATATGGCTTGCAGTTACTGGACATATGTAAGTTTCTACATATATGTTTTCCTGCAGACTTATCCTTGCACCTGTTTCTGAAGGTTTACAGAAGTTTACAGGGCATTCTCCGAGGGCATCTACGCTCTTACACATACTTTTTTTTCTTCTGTATGCATCTCCTCTGTGTGTATTTCTATATTCCACCAATTATGTGGCTGCTTGTCTGTGTCCCAGCTGTGTCTCTTCTGTGCATGAGTGCCTTTTCCAGTATTTTGTATACCTCAAATAAGGTCTGATCTGTGTAAGGGCTCCTGTGTGCCTTTCTGTCTGTGTAGGTTTGAATATACGTGCATGGGGATAACTCTGTCAGAGGTTTTTTTATGTTTCTGTAAATTACATGTAAACTTTGCACATTACATGTGCAAAACTGTGACAAGTTTTGCTGCCACATCCTGCACATATAATTTGTGAGTATACATTAAAAATTCTGTTTGTTGCTATTGGCTACTTATTGCACCTGAAAATTAATGAATATAGGTAAGTATGCCAGTGAATGCTGAGAAGTATTTGTCAAATGAAACACAGAAATTCCATGATATAGGTAGGTGATCTAGCTAAGAACATTGCTAAGATCAGTCATTCACATCTGGCAAATTCAGAGACAGGAAGATGATTTCCTGCATAGACTAAAGAATAACATTTCTCGAAGTCTAATGACCTCTATGTGTTCTTAGTAAGAAAAGTGGGTTTTCTTCAAAGAGACTTAGCCATAGGCTACTAACATGAGAGACAACTTTGCCTAGGGGTAAACAAGAAAACAACCTCCTTCTGCGCTTGGAAAACAAAAAGAGAGGAAAAAAGCAGGGGAAGGATGTGTAAATGGAGCTTTGTGCAATGGTGCTCTGTTATGTGAGCTGTATGTGACAATAGCCCTGAAACCCTATGCGAGCAAACTCATAAAAGAGGTCACTGTCTCTTTAATTAAAGCTCCCTGGTTTGAGGTTAAAAACAAACCCAGTGTTTTATGACCAGGTGTGCGTGTGAAAGAGATGGGAACCCGATCCCCCAGCCCAGTGGCACAGCGGCAGAGAGGAGATAAGAGAGGAAAGCTTTTTATTAAGGTGTCGCTTGAATGCTGCATCAGGGAAGGCAAACGCTGGAGAGGCAGAACACAAAAGCCCCATGGGACCAAGGCTGCGAGAGGGCAGCACCATGCAATGGGAATGCTGGAGAGGCAAGACAAGCTCCCAGGACCAAGCCTTCCAAACCATCACGAACAGGAGAGGAGGATCTAGGAGTGGCAGCTGAAGAGAGAACAGGAAGTGCACCGAGGAAATACAGCGGAAATAGAAACCATTATGAGTCTCCAAGACCTACAGAGGCAAAGAAGACTGTGATGGTGTTGCATCTCTCAGTTGACAAGTAACGGGAGTAGGAGCACCTACAGACCCCTTGTTGGTAGGGCTTTACAGGGGCTGATCCTTCATAAAGCAGTCTGCAGGCCGAAGCCTTATACTGTTTGTGGAAACAATTTGGACTATACTATTGCTAGCATCTAATAAAATACCAAACCAAGATAAGAACTGGAAAGGTTGCATCCTCTTCCTGAGCCTTTCCTATCAGTGGTGTATATATTGCTCAAGACATTCGTGCCCATGACACCATTACTGACAGCAAATCACACTTGGAAACTGGGACTTACATTTGCTGTAAAATCTAATCTTTAAATCTCACTTCTAAGGTACCTGTCACTCTAATATTGAACTCTAATGAAGCGCCCATGTCCCATGGGTCCTTTTGGTTACGGGTCCTTTCTTTACAGAGCCTGCAGCTGTCAGTCCCTGTCCTTAAAACTCATCAACAAGGAAAACATCAGTCAGGTCTCTTTTATACTTGCACCAAGATCTACAAATGTTCAACCTGAAGCAGGAGACAATCCAGAGCCCAGTCCCTAGGTTGCAGGCCACAGACTCTCCCGGATAGGAACATAATGCAAGCCCTATATACCACTGTATCTGGGCACTTCAAACCATGAGTTCTGAGATACAAAATATTAATTCCAACTTTAGCATTACCATGATTTTCCAAAAATTATTAAATCAAAGCTGAAATGTAACATGGAACAAAAAAACTCTTGTGAACCTCCTGTCTCATTACACAGCTATGTAAGTAAGAGCAACAACACATATTGAAATGCTGGATTATGACAAAGGAAAGGTTAACTTGGTATTTTCCCTATTAAAATGCATACAATTTTCTCTAAAATTGTTTTAATTTCTATTTTTAAGAAAATAGAAATCATTTTCAGTAGTTACATTCAGGACACAGTAGAAGACCAGCAGATCATTTAGTGCTTTCAGTGAAATTATCAGAGATCTATAGATGGAAAAAGCAAAAGAAGAAATGCAGAAGAACAAAAATGCTACAGAAGACTCCAGGCAGAGAGTTCTTTTTTAATCTCATTTATCAGTCTTCTGTGAATTTTAAGTTTCTTTCCAGATGAGATTAAATATCCTATCCAAGTTATAGGGAGGAAGATGAAGGCACAGAGAAGAAGTCTTACTGTCACTGAATTAGGATCAGAACTAGCCTCAACATTTTCAGCCTTGTTTGAGGAAAAAAAAAGAAGGAAAGGTCGCTCCAGTAAACTTCCAGCAGTGCTTCTTCCATTTCTTGAGACCTTTTGCCACAGAAAGGTGCCTCCTCTCAAAACATGCTAATTTTTAGGTTTGATCTTGAATAACCAGGCAAATTCTGCAGCCTCTGGTAATGCAGCTGCCCACAGCATACAAGCTAACAGTCTTTCGGAGTGTGAAAACTATGGAACTGAAGATTAATCTCTGGTGTAAAGCCACTGGAATCAACTGAATTTACCAGGAATGGGTTTAAACCAGTTATGGTAACTTGTTTGCTAACAGAAGACTGACAAAGCCCTGAACTACAGTTTTTATTCCTTTGTAATGCACACAATTCTCTCACACGTTTCCAGAGTCATGACTGTCTCTCCTCTTTTTACACACTTAAATCTGACTAGTACTTTCAAAAGTAATGGGGCAAATTCATTGGTGGTGTAATTCTCTTGTTATCAGTAAAGCTAAAGTGCAACTCTTTTCGAGTTTCACAATCTGTCTTTATTCAACAGTTGTGCATAATGGTCCAAACTGACAAGTATTCTGCATATGAAACAGTTCAGAAATAAGAACGCATTGTTTAAGAAGGAATGATTGAGCAAGCACTTAAAATGGATTTATACTGACTACAAATTTCTTTCAGAAATGCCTGTTTCAGCCTAGACCAATTAATTTTCAAAAAATCCAAATCATTCAATTTGATATGCTGAATATGAAATGTATACACCTTTAAACATAACCTATAATGCTTTCTTAACATGTAGTTCATGTCTACTTTTTAAAAAAATATTATTACTAAGAAAAAAGACTGATTACACTAAAGAGAAACATTTCAGACCTAAGGAAAAAAAGAGGCCTGTTTTAAGCTAAAGGACTTATCCTCCATTTTCTGGTGCTGCATGTGAATCAGCAGATCAATTATTGTTAATATGCTGTTTCAACATCAAATAATCCACCTACTTTTCCTTGAGCTGAATTTTCTAAGCTTTGCTCACCCACACTCCTTTTCTCCTGACACTAAAGCAAAGGAGTGGAACCTCTGTGCTGATGAGTACCATTTAACAAGGATAACCAGATCCATTTACTACATGCTTGCATAGACACGTAAAGCATAGGACTTGGGATCCATGTGTATAGTCTCCTGCTGAGTAGGAGCATTGCCAGCATCTGCTTCATCACTGGTGATGAGTCTCCTAAACTAAGATTTTAGCAGCAAGGTCAAGTTATTTCTTCACTGGGTTTGGGGCTGGGTTTTTTTTTGCATGTCTTCCAGCTTTGTGTCTTGCTTCTTCCACCTTCCTTTGAAATTTGAGTAAAACACCAGATCTTGTCTGTACAGTGTACTAACCTAAGCATATTTGCTATGCATTTCTCATTTCTCATCCCATTCCTGGATGTTACGAGGAAGTTCCTCACAGAAAGAGTGATTGGCATTGGAATGGGCTGCCCAGGGAGGTGATGGAGTCACCGTCCCTGGAGGTGTTCAAGAAAAGCCTGGATGAGGCACTTAGTGCCGTGGTCTAGTTGATTGGCTAGGGCTGGGTGCTAGGTTGGACTGGATGATCTTGGAGGTCTCTTCCAATCTGGTTGATTCTATGATTCTATAATTTCAGAAAAAAAATGTAGCTGGGTGTCACAGTTAGGAGCAGATTGTCAGCCAGACGTCACTGACCTCAGTGCAGCTATGCTGATTTACACAGATTATGAAACTCTTTGAAAAGCTGAGTACAAGTCTTAATTCTTTTCCCCCTATATTACTAAAGTGATGAAAGCAGTAGCATAGGTTGCAAAAGATCTAGCTGAAAAAGCTGTGACTTTCCCATCCCTTCTTTGCCAGGGAGTATAGCTACTTGAATTTTTTGACATGTTTTATCACACTGAAAATGTAGATATAGCACAATGAAGTTTTTTTCAGAGAGCAATCACTTTTGACAAACTACACTATTTAAAAAAAAAAAAAGTTCTTATGAAAATTTTCAGTTTTCATATAAAAAATTATTCTCAATACTGATTTTTTAAAGGCCTTTATTTCCCTTTGACAGTTTAAGATCATCAAAATCTTAATTCTCTCCACAGCCCAAACCCAGCATTTGCGGTTTTCTCTCACTGTAGCTCATAAAAAGTACTCAAAACTTTATTTTTTCCTTCTTGCTCGGGAAGGAACAATTTATCAGAATTTAGTTTTTTTCCCATAGAACACAAAAAAAATTCTCCATCAAAAATTCCCATAATTTTTTGTACCACTCCATCATTATTATCTTTGCACCTCAGTTCTTAATGTGTAGAACTGGAATAACACTGTCTTCACATACCAATGCCAAAAAAAACCAGGAAAGTTTATTTAGCTATTTACATATTATAGGCTCGGAGGCACAGAACTACTGTAAAGTCATCCTCAAAGTTATAGCCAGACAATCTGTAGCATTTGGGGATAAGAGAAAAAGTGCACAAATCCACTAATTAAATTATAGAGGCCCAATAGTGTAATAGACTAAAATAGAACTGGATATCAGAGCTTGACTAAAATTTCAAAATCATCTAGACTACCATAACCACATGATCTTTTCTTTGTTCACTCTAGCGCTATCCTGAAATGGAGAGGTCTTGCTTAGGTATTCTTTGCTTGAATCTCCAAGAAGGGAAGACGTACACTTGAGATTAAAGGTATCTATATGAGACTGCAATATAAATACAATTCCAAGCTCACTTACAGATCTCTGACAGTAAAGAAACCATTTTCTTTGTACCTCATTTTCCCTTACTTATCTCAGGGTTTTCTTAACCAGCCCAGTGCTTCTCAACTCTCAAAACTGTTCACCAGGACATATTAGTCATCCTAGGGTAAGACAGTTGGGAATGTTTTTTCTAATAATGCATTCATATAGTTCAACACAACCTATGGAAGTGTTAAGACAAAAGAGCAGTGAAATATCCTTTTTAACAGAGGAAGCTGAGATAATGAAATGAAAAAGTATTAAAGAAAACCATCACGGGAAAAAAAATGCACACATATGGGTGTGTTTTGGTGTTTTAGCTATTTTTCCTAGCCTGCTGTATACAACTAACAAAGACTAGGGTAAGAGGAAGAAAAAGTAGAAACTGTAGAAGCAGCTAACCATCTCTTACATACAGCTAGATAGAAGTAAAGCTCTGCTGGTTAGGACTACAGATCAATAGGAGGTCCAGTAGAATAATACCTGCAAAGAATTCCACATACTCTGAAGGGGAAAGCTAGAACACAAGACTGGCTATGTTTACTCTGAGCAAAGGCTTCCTGCTGCAATACCCCCCAGAATTGCTATCCTCCTGTCAGCCAGCTCAGGGACCAGGGTCATGCATCCCACAGCTCCATTCCCACTGATATGCCTATCAGCCTTGACAGAGAAAGTAGGGGGAACCTCTACCTCAGGCTCAGCCTTTCCCCCTTCCCATATAGGATGAGGACACAAAAGAGATGCACTTAAACTCTGAAGCATTTTTGAGTACTCCAGTTTGCACACATTCATAGCAACCAAATATAAGCTTTAGCAGAGTGGCTCAGAGACAGTTGTAGGAGAGGCCTCAAGAGAAACCAGCTTATTGTTAAATGTTTTTTTAAAAGCCCACCAAATACCAGCAGCACTTTGATCCAGGAAAGTGTCTGTTAACTTCAGACACTGACTACCAGTTCCAAATCCATGAAATTCCCCTCTTCAATGTTTTTCCCTACAAAATGAAATATAACCTCTCACAGACTCTTCTTCAAATTGAAGTCTGACATACTACCTCTTTCTTCCACCAACCTTTTACCCTAGAAATGGGATTATGAAAGTTTACCTCTATATTTTGTCCAAGAAATTAAAATGAGTAAAGTAAAAGCAGGGGCAGCACTATAAAATGACAGGCATTCACTTACTCTGTGCTACAGCTAGAGCAGAACACTAACAGCCTGAAATTATTCAGAGCTAGACAAAGACTTGGAAAAGTCACTGTAGAGATGATCCTGTGGTACCTCCCTGCAAGGGAAAGAATGGCTGATCTAATGTCATCTCTTAGATCTCTCATTCCTCACTTTTTCACTCATCCCATATTTCCTCTGTTATTCTATTTTACTAACTATGTGGAAAAAAAAGTGAGACAACCAACCACAAATGGAATTTAGAGGCAATGTCTGAAATTTCAAGACAGCCAGGCTATCACTCTCAGTATCCACCACTGGCTTTTTGACAGTATTTCAAACCACAGAGCAGAGGCTAACAGTTCTTATCCATGCTAGCACAAATCCTAACAAGTCAGCTCTCTTCACAGCATAGTCCTCTGTTCCTGTCTCTTTAATTTTCTGCTGCTACTCTCCCTACCCTGGCTTTTGCTCATTCTTCCCCATGTCTTTCCTCTGGTTCTGTTTCCCCTTTTCCCCATTTCCATTCAAAAAGTTTTCAGTCAAAAGCATTGCCTGAAGCAAGATCACATCTTCAATAAAAGAGGCAACTTCATTACAGTTTAACATAAAAAGATCAGCTGATATCGATCCATAATTTGGACAAGTGCCATGCTATTGACAGGAAGACAAAATAAGTTAGAATGGCCATGTTTCAAAAATTCTCTATGTACACTCAATCACTAGAACAGAAATTGCAGCCGGGTATATAATAACACAGCCATGTTTTCCATTTCCCCTGTAGATCAATGCTAATACGAGGAGGGCCACAGAAGATGGATGTTGCCGACAAAAAACCTTGAAAGTCCGAGTTAGGACTTGGGTGGCTTCATGGATAATAGTGTGTGTAATGGCAGTGTAATTTAAATATGAAAGACTAAACTCTTCCCTTAATACCAGAGAAGGCTCTACTTCAAAGTAGTCACCTCTGCATTTAAATAAAGTTAAGGAAAGCAGAAATTGACTCAACATAGGTAAGTGCAAAGTGCACAGGCTTCAGTCCACACAGCTAGAGGACTGCAGGTGGATTACGTGGTGGGGCTAGACAACCATAAAACAACATATCTTCACACACTCATAGATACAGAGAAAAACAGAGAGGTTTTTTTACATTTGGAGCTTTCCATATGTCACTCTACCAGAAAGTAATTTTTCCAGAAGGTAGGTGGTGGCTGGAGAGACAAAATATTTCTGCTCCTTTTTACAGTAAACCACTTTGCTGGGCTGCTAAAGCACCACAAAATTTCTAGCTCATGCTGGCTATGTTTCACTAGTAAATTTTATGATTCCCATGTAACAGATGTTTAAACTGGTCAGCAAGGAGCTTCAGCAGTCCTCTACGTCAGCTAACTTAAACAGGTATTTACTGTAACCAGCATTTATTTTATTTCTATGTGGTACAGAGAATAAGCCAGAAAAAGCATGATACTTGCAATTTGAAAGACTAATTCTTGTTTAATACTTAACTCTGTTAACATCCAATTCCCTCCACACACCTCTATCATAACAATATAGGATCTAACCACAATTCACATGGAAGGGCTGTAAAAGACTACAAGCCACCAAAGCAATCCTAACTTCCCCAGGAAGTTAGCACTCCAAAACACTCAGCTGTAAGACACATAACTACCATTCCTGCCTACAAAACTCCTGTAGCTAATAGCAGTGAAGATCTTATTTTCTCTATAAGCCTGCTATTTGAGGCAAACTAACTAACTTAGTAATGCACTGCACACTATCCATGATTATGTAGGAATACCAAGTAATTGAAGAGAAGTAATACGCATCAATGACTAGGATTTTTACCAGGATTTATCCCTTCCTGTTTCTTCCAGATTGACATGTACTTATCTTCAAGGTTGAGGACTACAAGCCACACATTAACTTAAAACTCTGATGATGCATTGGTAAACCCTTCCACGTAAAAGGATATATATATATTTAAATCTGCTTTCATTACTATTCAGAAAGCTTCTTCAGGACTTTGAAGCAATGTGTTCACATTGCTAATGTTACATAGTATGAACAGACAGTATTTTTTAAAGGATGTATAGTGTGGGTCATTCACAGGAAGTGCTCACTTTGAATTTGTTCAGTAAAGCTGACTCACTTCCCCATCAAAACTTCAGTTCACATTTCAGTCTTGATGTGAAACCAAACTTCACAGCTAGCCTTTAGCTTCATAAGCCAAACCTTTCTTTGGATACTTCTTCATTTCCTAAGCGGCATCAAATCCTGGTGAGGTTTGTGACTCATGTCTATTATTAATGTAGTCAGATTACAGAAAGTTTTGTTACCTGGTTCTCAGTACAATGATGCAATGTTTAGGACACATACGGGAATGGTGAAAAAGGTGGTTGCTAACAGCATTTCTATTGCTCACAGACTTTTATGACCTACCTGCAGAGGGACTGTGCCAGCAGAAATGCTGTACGAACCACAGCTCTTCAGATCATTTTTAATTCCTCACAGAATTCCATCCAGTGAGCTCTAACTGCCCTTTCACCTTGCTCTTCCTCCTTCCTTCTCAGCCCATCTGGCTAATAGGTCAGAAGTGAGGACACCTGTGCACAAAGCCATTGAAAATGGGAGATTATTTGCTAACTCTAGAGTTTAGTTCCCATCTGAAGCACCTGCTGCTGGCCCTGACTCACACGGAGGCTGAATCCACCACCGGTGCCCCCTGATTCACCTTTTCGCTGTTTGTTCTGTTAGCGTCACCGGAGCGCTATGCAAGGAGCATGGGCTGCCTCCCTCCCACCCAGGCTCCTGACAGCTAAGGCTCCCAGCCGCCTCCACCGGGATGCTGCCAGCTTGCAAAGCGGGAGCTACTGCGGCCTCAGAGTGGCATCTAGTGCTCAGTTGCTGCACTGCCCTTCACCAGCATCCCTCCGCCCTAATACGGGTCTCACACAGAGCAGCCCACCTGCTACCTAAAAACCAGGGTTACGGATTCTGTCTTGGACAACAAGCAACATAACTGGACCAGTTCAAGGAATGAGTGCGTGTCTCATAAACCGCAGGATTAACTGATTCCACAGGAAGCAATCAACAGTAAATTAAAAAAGGGAGTAAACTTTTCATTCTGGTTAACCAGACTGTGCTGTATGAAGTTGATGATCTCCATACAGCCAAAACTAGAAGATGACAAGTTCTGTTTAAAAACATTCACCTTCCATGACACACCTCATACAGTGGTTTTATTGATACGTCCCTGTTGAAATCCGATTAAAACTACAAAACACTGCTTCAAAGGCCATGGCTGTTCTCAGGTACTGCAACTATTGGTTGCTCAGAATAAATTTGTCTCCTAATATTAATTTTTCATAATCAGTTTTCCTCTTTCTTCTATGTGCCAATCAAATCTACAAAAGCTAAACCCTCCAAGAGCAGGACATGAAAAGGGACAAGAAATTAGATGTACATCTAGGGAGTATTTTCTAGAAATAATAGACATCAAAAAATCAAAGCCACACAAATTTCCTGGAGCTGTTGAAGAAACTCCTGAAGGCAGCATAATGTTTTAAAGTACTTTTTTATTTTATTACGTTATTTACTTGAGTATAATGTTCTGGTATATAATTTAATCAGGACACTCTGAAAGCAGGTACATTATCCCAGCTAAGTACATTTCTGTGATGGTTTGGGTGTCCCCC
>WAAF01003683.1:0-21359 GCA_013400475.1 Tricholaema leucomelas | reverse complement strand
AGGGGATACCCAAACCATCACAATGAAGAACATCATAATATACACTAAGATCAAATATCCATAGAACGTGAAAATGTGAGAAAGGAAGAAAGCAAAGCTCATAACTAGCTACCTATAGTGAAAGAATTTTCTGAAGTCTAGTTCCACTCTTCCTAGCAGCACCATCTGCTTTATTTAATAATTGCATTTACCATCTTGAGGCAGCTGGCGAAATTAACGAGAAAATGAAAACATCTGGAGTACTTTTGGAAATACGAAATAAAAGTAAGAGTTGGAGAAAAGGGGGAAAAACAAGAAAAAAAGATGGAAAGGATTTGGTTTTTTTTCTAAATACACAGGGCTAGGATGTTATTCTGCAGAGGGAACTGACAGAGAAGGAAGATTCTTCTAACTCCCACTGATATATTTACTGCCTTTTTAGTTGAACATCTCCTACCAGCTGGCCGTTTCTTTTAAGTGTTTTGTTCTTTTAAAGGAAAACACATTTCCTGTGGTCCTTTTTAAGCCAAAGAAAGTTTCCTGTTTGTTTCCATGATAAATTTCATCCAAAGAAGATGAAAATTAGTGAAGAAATAGGCAGCATATAAAATGTTACATGTAAGTGTGTATGTACAACATTTTTTATGGTTTTTATATGGTAAAGACAGATTCAGCAGGGTAATAAAATGTAAAGAGGGTGTCTGTGAAGGCTGTGTTTCAAAACCAAGAGGTCATTTGCAGGCTATTTTTAATTTCCTTTTAATAATCTAAGAAAAGTGTTCCAAGACCATCTAAAAGTTGTTTTAGAAGATTGTTTTATGCTTCAAAAATGGGAGTTGTTTGGTAAATCTGGGAACCATTTTTGTCTCAAGGTTAAACTAGTTTTATTGACTGTTGAGTGCATCACTTATAGAGGTTTTTCCTTCTATTTCTCCTTGGTGAAGGTACTAAGAAAATGTAGGCAAAATATTGCTTGGTGAGAGGGTTGTTACTAACTTTTGAGCTGCAAAATTAAGAAGACTGCAGATAATTAATGAAAACTCTTCACATTTTTTTTTAATCTAGAACCAAAGGAAGAAGCAACTAATAGAAGTAATCAACTGATGTCATTTACCTGGACCTGAGCAAAGCCTTTGACACTGTCCCACACCACATCCTGGTCTCCAAACTGGTGAAACATGGGTTTGATGGGTGGACCACTAGATGGATAAGGAACTGGCTTTATGGCTGCACCCAAAGAGTGGCTTTCAATGGGTCCATGTCCAACTGGAGGCCAGTGACAAGTGGAGTCCCTCAGTGATCAGTCCTGGGACCAGTTTTGTTCAACATCCTTGTCAGTGACATGGATAGAGGCATTGAGTGCACCCTCAGCATGTTTGTTGATATCGCCAAGCTGTGTGGTGCAGCAGACAGATTGGAGTTAATGGATGCCATCCAGAGGGACCTGGACAGGCTGGAGAGGTGGGCACAAGCCAACCTCATGAGGTTCAACAAGACCAAGTGCAAGGTCCTGCATCTGAGTCGAGGCAATCCCAAGCACAAATACAGGCTGGGCAGTGACTGGCTGGAGAGCAACCCTGAGGAGAGGGACTTGGGGGTGCTGGCGGACGAGAAGTTCAGCATGAGCCAGCAGGGTGCGCTTGCAGTGCAGAGGGCCAGGCAGGTCCTGGCTTGCATCAGAAGAAGTGTGGCCAGCAGGTCGAGGGAGGTGATTTTCCCCCTTTACTCCACTCTGCTGAAAACCGTCCTGGAGTACTGCATCCAGTTCTGGAGTCCATATTATAAGAGGGATGTGGATATGCTGGAGTGTGTCCAGAGAAGGGCCACGAAGATCATCAGAGGGCTAGAGCACCTCTCCTATGAGGACAGACTGAAAGATTTGGGGCCTCTTCTCCAGAGATCAGTTTGGAGAAAAGGAGATTCANTTCAGCATGAGCCAGCAGTGTGCACTTGCAGTGCAGAGGGCCAGGCAGGTCCTGGCTTGCATCAGAAGAAGTGTGGCCAGCAGGTCGAGGGAGGTGATTTTCCCCCTCTACTCCACTCTGCTGAAAACCGTCCTGGAGTACTGCATCCAGTTCTGGAGTCCATATTATAAGAGGGATGTGGATATGCTGGAGTGTGTCCAGAGAAGGGCCACGAAGATCATCAGAGGGCTAGAGCACCTCTCCTATGAGGACAGACTGAAAGATTTGGGGCCTCTTCTCCAGAGATCAGTTTGGAGAAAAGGAGATTCAGAGGTGACCTTCTTGTGGCCTCCCAGTATCTGACGGCGGCCTACAAAAAAGCTGGGGAGGGACTTCTTAGGCTATCAGGGAATGACAGGACTAGGGGGAAGGAGCAAAGCTGAAGGTGGATAGATTCAGACTGGATGTGAGGAGGAAGTTCTTCACCATGAGAGTGGTGAGATCCTGGAACGGGTTGCCTGGGGAGGTGTTTGAGGCCTCATTCCTGGAGGTGTTTAAGGTCAGGCTGGATGAGGCTGTGGCCAGCCTGATCTAGAGTAGGGTGTCCGTGTTCATGGCAGGGGGACTGGAATTAGATGATCCTTGTGGTTCCTTCCAACCCTGACTGGAATTAGATGATCCTTGTGGTTCCTTCCAACCCTGACTGAATCTACGATTCTATGATTCTAAGCATAGATGAGCTTTTCATTAAATAAAATAAAATTCAGTGAATTTTAAGTGATATAGATGAAACTCATTCAGCATAATGTCAATAATGGAAAGATATAACATTCAGAATTGCTGCCAAGTAATAAGTAATGCTCACTTTATGTTCTACACTGTCTTTTGACCTGATAATAGAAAGGGAGATGTTTAAGGAAAATGACTCATCACTTTGGTTGCATATGAAAACGATCACCTGAGGCATAAAGCGATATCTACCCTCTCTGGAATTGTTGGGTTTTGTTTGGTTTGGTTTGGTTTTTGGGAGGTTTGTGTGAGGGTTTTTTTTTAGTTTATATGTTTGCTATTGTTTTGGTTTGCCTTTTTTTTTTTTTTTTTTTTGAGTAAAAGAAGAAATAGAAAAGATCAAAAGCTGTTTTCTCTTCGAGGACCCACAAGCACTAAAACCAGAACTGATGTGACATTTGCAACCTTGCCTGTGCAATAATTGCATAGGAAATGCTTCCATCTTGCTGCACTGCAAATACAATCAAGTTCCATATCAGGATCTGGGCTGCTAAGGCCTCTGGGAATCCTTTCAGTGATATCAACATGTTTCAGATTAGGGCTGCAAGACTGAAAAGAAGCACAGAATGTAGATGTTTCCCTTCACTGTAAAGTAAAACACTGAAATCCTGTAACAAGTGTAGGTACACTTTAGATGGTTGCTGAGATCTGGTATATCCGCTTAGATTATCAAATGTAATCCAGCAAACCTTAGTTTTGTCATATTTCACCATTCAGCGCCTCGTATTACAAATAGGACAAACTCTTCAGCTTCCACCTGTGGCTCTAAAGGAGAGGCAGGAAGGCAAATTTTCTTACTTACTCTGCCATGGTGGTGATGAATCCGAAGTGGGAGACAGAGAAGGAAAATTGTTTCCAAACACGTCACTGGCAACTCAGGCAAGATACTATGGATTTAACACCCTTAAGCTGGAATTTGTTAGAGTCAAAGCAGATGTGACATTGTTTTACCTAGCTAAATTTTGCGTGACTTACTAGAATGTGATGTTTACTGTTTTTTTTTTCATGTGTGTGACAATGCCAAATGCTTTGCAGATGCTGAGACTGAAGATAGGCTGGATCAAGGCAAAAGAATATTTATTGGCAGAAGCTAAATAAAATATAGAAAGTATTTTTATGTACATTGTCTCTTAAACTTAAAATGAATCTAAGTGAGTGTTTCCAGTATGGAGCTGAATTTCAGTTATGAGAAATAAATTCATTACTTTGTTTTCCTGCAGAAACTATTGGTTACAGGAAACTTATTATAGAAGGTAAAGTGGTTTGTTTTCCTCAGTTTTACTGCTTTTTCTGTTCCCTCCAGAATGTGAGCAAATCCCTAAGTCACCCCAATTGGATTCATTCCTTCTGGCATTATCTGACTTTCAAATTAGCTTAAATCTGTGCTTTGTTTCATTGTGTATGAAGCAGCTGGTAAATATGCGTAGCCTTTCAATTGGACTTCCTGGAAGAGCAAGTCACATGAAGGGTAGGGATTTCTGTTTTGGGTGGGCAGGAAGGATAGAAAGGCCACAACTGAAGGGTGGGATCATGCTGGCAGATAATAACTGCCAGAGGAAAAACAAAATTTAAAAGGAACTCCTTTACTTAGAAACCAACAAGTAAACAGACAATAAAACAAGGGATCTAGAGCTGCTTAGTCAGGACAAAAATCACACTGAAGCTCTTAAATCTAACAGGCATGAAATCAAAAGCCTATCTTGACACAACTCATTCATTTAAATGGGCTTACATAGACATCTTGGATATACAGGAAGTTGCAACTTCTTTTTAGAGATGCCGTATTTAACTTAGGTATTTGACCTTGTAGCCATTTCAAGTACTTTGAATTTTCACACCTTTGGCAGCTGATTGATACCCACCTGAACATGAGCCAGCAGTGTGCCCAGGTGGCCAAGAGAGCCAATGGCATCCTGGCCTGCATCAGGAATGGTGTGGCCAGCAGGAGCAGGGAGGTCATTCTGCCCCTGTACTCTGCACTGGTTAGACCACACCTTGAGTACTGTGTCCAGTTCTGGGCCCCCCAGTTTAAGAGGGACATTGAGATGCTTGAACGTGTCCAGAGAAGGGCAACGAGGCTGGTGAGAGGCCTCGAGCACAGCCCTACGAGGAGAGGCTGAGGGAGCTGGGATTGTTTAGCCTGGAGAAGAGGAGGCTCAGGGGTGACCTTATTGCTGTCTACAACTACCTGAGGGGTGGTTGTAGCCAGGAGGAGGTTGCTCTCTTCTCTCAGGTGGCCAGCGCCAGAACGAGAGGACACAGCCTCAGGCTGCGCCAGGGGAAGTTTAGGCTCGAGGTGAGGAGAAAGTTCTTCACTGAGAGAGTCATTGGACACTGGAATGGGCTGCCCAGGGAGGTGGTGGAGTCGTCGTCCCTGGAGCTGTTCAAGGCAAGGTTGGACGTGGCACTTGGTGCCATGGTCTAGCCTTGAGCTCTGTGGTGAAGGGTTGGACTTGATGATCTATGAGGTCTCTTCCAACCTTGGTGATACTATGATACTATGATACTATGATTTAAAGTCACTAAGTTAAAGGCAAATTAAGTTGTTGCATGTTTATTTTTTGTATATCAGCCTCACTTATGTAACACAAAAATGAAATATGACATCATCTATGCTGAAGAAGGTGAAATGAAACTGTGCAATTTTGAACTAGTGAGTTAAAGGACTTTCCCTTCTCTTTGTTCTTGAAGGGATGGACAAGGAGAGAGGAAGAAAACTTTGCTTTGGCTGAATTTACCAGCATGAATATATATGTGCCAGTGTTTTCAGAGAAGTAGGGGACACTGATACCAAACAGAAAGGACAGCTGCTTAACCTGATTCTGCTTTCAATTCAGATAAAAATTGTAAAAGACAGTGTAAAGAGGACAATACTTTATTCCTTGTCCAGGAAAAAAAAAGCCAAACAACTTATACAATGACCTGAGATTTTCTCTTGAAATTGCTTTAATCATCATGAGAAGAAAAACTGACTAAAAAGAGAATTCAACAACAAAATACAAATAAGGCAGACAGCTTTAAAACACCCAGCCTTTAAATAAATGTCATTACATCTTGCTTTCACTTCTTTCTATGGAAAAAAAAATGAGCAAAATAGGACGATGAAAATATGGATCAAAAGATGGATATTAGTGAAGAAAATGTGGCTCAGATATTTTTTTTATCTATTACAGTGATCACCTACAACTGCTAAGTAAATTCCCTCTTAATTTCTCAGTTCACAGAAGCAGTATAAAAAAAAGATAACACGTCAAAATCAAATTTCACTAAACTTCCAAGACTATTCTTCTGATCATGGGACAGAAGAAACAAAGGAATTTCAGCCATTTGTGGTCAAATATTGCGGAAGAACTGGAAATGAAATTTTCATTCTTACAAAGCAGAAGATAAGCTTTTACTTTTCTGTAAAATCTCCTTTCAAAGATCACGCCTAATGTCACCTTGGCAAGAATCCAAATCTCAGCCTTTTGCTTTCTTCCTCTAATGTATCCTTGACTGTACTTATTATTTTAGGCTGCTTTATACAGTTAAAGATTTAACTGATATTAGAGACCGAAAACAGGAAGTTTGTGCTGATCTAGAGCAGGGGACTGAATCCAGCACCAGTAAGTCTGCAGATGACACCAAGTTAGGAGCAGATGTCACAGTATCACAGTATCACCAAGGTTGGAAGAGACCTCACAGATCATCAAGTCCAACCCTTCACCACAGAGCTCAAGGCTAGACCATGGCACCAAGTGCCACGTCCAACCTTGCCTTGAACAGCTCCAGGGACGACGACTCCACCACCTCCCTGGGCAGCCCNCAAGAGCCACTTTATCGGGAAATGTAAGCAGTAGGCCTCTTGGCTGGCTGGAGGCATTGGGGAGAGGGAGGGGGGATTGGAGCACTGGGGAAGGTAGATTTAGCTTTTTGGGGAATCGGGAAAACTTCAAGGGGGTTTGCCATGGATGGGGAAATTGCTTTGTAAGATCTATCACTGTATTTCTCTCTCTCTAAATATAATTCTGTATTTTCTCTCCAATTTGATCTGAGAGTTTAATTTCTGTTGCCTATCTTTAGTAAACCCATGACAACTAGTAGATAGCAGGCTGAACATAAGCCAGCAGTGTGCCCAGGTGGCCAAGGGGGCCCAATGGCATCCTGGCCTGTATCAGGAACAGTGTGTCCAGTAGAACAAGGGAGATTATTCTTCCCCTGTACTCAGCATTGGTCAGGCCACACCTTGAGTTCTGTGTCCAGCTCTGGGCTCCTCAATTCAAAAGAGATGTTTAGCAACTAGAATGTGCCTAGAGAAGGGTGATGAAGATGGTGAGAGGCCTGGAACACAAACCCTATGAGGAGAGGTTAAGGGAGCTGGGGTTGTTTAGCCTGGAGAAGAGGAGGCTTAAGGGTGACCTCATTGCTGTCTACAACTACGTGAAGGGAGGCTGTAGCCAGGTGGGGGTTGGTCTCTTCTCCCAGACAACCAGCAGTAGAACAAGGGGACCCATTCTCAAGTTGTGCCAGGGGAGAAAGAGGCTGGATGTTAGGGAGGAAGTTCTTGACAGAGAGAGTGATTTGCCATTGGAATGGGCTGCCCAGGGAGGTGGTGGAGTCGCCATCCCTGGAGGTGTTGAAGAAAAGACTGGATGAGACACTTAGTGCCATGGTCTAGTTGATTGGATAGGGCTGGGTGCTAGGTTGGACTGGATGATCTTGGAGGTCTCTTCTAGCCCGTCTGATTCTATGATTCCTGCAGAGGCTTATACAAGAAAGTGCAGTAAAACAACAGTACTGTCATTGTATAACATTTACCTCCTGGTTATAATTTACATTAATTTCCTGTTCTACAATTTTATGCTGATCTATTATCTACTCTGGCTGAATGTTTCTAAAGAAAAATAATACAATCAAGCGCACAAAACATTAAACAGGACCAACCTTTTTCTTTTTTTTTTCAGTAATGTCAATTTAGCTCCTGTCTCAATGAAAGAGGGTATTTTCTTAAATTTCAGTAAGTTAAACAGGAAAGAAATAATGCTTTATTGTTTTATTTTTAATTCTTTTGTCTGAGCACACACTTCATCCTGCAATGGCATACAGTTATGTTTGATTAAGCCAAGTCAAATGAAAGAGAAATAGTCATAAATTCAGTATTTTATCTCCAATGATCATGCCTCAGATTGAATTAAACTGAACTGGCCATCAGTTGAAACTGAATCACTTGACAGAAATACTTTATTCTTTCCATTAACTCTACACTTTCTCAAACTAAGAAGCCTCAGGTCTTCTCCATTTCATATTCCACTATGTATTGCTTTCCTTTTTGCCTGTATATGAACCCAGCAAGACCTTTTACTTTAATTCAGATCATGATCTATGATCACTGTGGCTGTCAAAACTATTTTACTGTTCGTCATCCAGTGCAAAAACTTTCTCAAACCAGATCATGATCTATGTGTCACTGTGACTGTCAAAACTATTTTACTGTTTGTCATCCAGTGCAAAAACTTTCTCTAACAAAGGCGTGCCCACTTCACAAAAGTTGATCGTATTGGCTGAATAGCATGAGACAGAAGAAAAAGTCTGCAGATTTGAGTCTGAATTTGAACCATGAAGAAAGATAAGCAAGATGAGCTCCATAAAGGCTGGAAGAAACTAGAAAAGCAATATACATTGTGGAAGATGCTGGACTCATGCATATTTTGCAGTAGCAATGATAACAAAAGGTATTATGCTACAGCACTTTGAAATGTATGACACACTGGTTCATTTGCCCTGCTACAGATTTCTGGATGGAAATAACAATGATGTTTTCAGCTTCCTGCCCATGTATTGAGCTGAGATGATTAGCAAACTCCTAAGCTATACCTGCGAGTTCCAGATACATGACATTAAAACATGAAAAAAGAATACTGTGTTCAGACTACCTTGCTCCTTAAAGAAATTTCTAATTTTGCATTTTGTAGTGAAATTCTGGACTAAGAGTGATTAAGTAAGGTGCAAATGACAGATTTATAATGGCTTCCATCTAAGCTATGTTTCCCAGGTATCCATCTATAGATTGATACATGTGATGCTTCCCTTCTTGAGTGGAGTGAGTGGAGTGATGGTTTTAAAGAATGATGTTCTATAAAAAAACAGTTTGAGACCTTCCAGATACAGACATGAAAGTACAACACGCTTTTTGCTGCTAAACCACAAGCTTTCATAGAGGTTTTTCTCCCTTTACTATCTTTTCTAAGTGCTGGCTTACCATTTTGTTCTCTTACAAAGTAAACTGGCACCTAGACTGGAAATTGCAGGCATTTTGACAAATAACTTTTCTTTTTCTTTCTGGCTTAATAAACGAGAGCTCTTTTACATTTAACACATGCATTGATTCAGAATCCCTCTTATCAGACCCATCATCCTCCATGACCTAATTGACATCTCTTATGCCTTTCCAGATCAGATACGTTTTGCAGCAGATTAAACTACATTGGTTGTTGGTATTTTTTTTTAAGATACACTTGCCAATAGTCCTATTTGTATACTGATATTAGCATGCAGTATTACTGCTTGTGTGGAAAAAGAGATGTCTATTGAAATTGAGTGGCACGGTTCATAGAATGAGTGACTCATTAGGTTAGTTAAATGCAGCGAATTTCAGTGTCAGGCATTAATAATCACTTTTTGCACATCAGCTTGTGACAGCTGCAACTGAAGGTTTACAGCCTCAGAGCTTTCTCAAACAGACTGTGCCCTGAGCAGGGCCAAGCTGTTGGGTTGACAGACAGGAATCATACTCTTTCCAGGGGAAAAAAGTAAATAAAATTGCAAGTCCCTCTTATCCAGTCTCTTGCTCCCTTTATTTAGTCTTCTGCTTTCCTGAAGCTCTGTTGCTAGTAGTACGGTTTGTAGAAATGAAAATACTTTAGGAGGCCTCTAAAATGACATAAAATAGAACTGTACTGTGATTCACAATAATCTGCATGAGATCAGTAACTCATTGCCACTGAAAGACAGAAAAGTTGCAAGTTACAGATCAAGTATACATTATAGGGATTCTCATATTGCCCTTAAACTATTTACATAGGTTACTGTAATAAAGATTTTACTACAGAGCTATTGTATTGTCAAATAACATGTTATTCTCATGTAAGTTTTCTTTCTCTCATTTAATCTATTGTACTTATCATGAAAATAAAAAAGAAGCTGCTTTTCACCTCTGAAATAGCTGGTGATCAGCTCTGTTTTCACAACACAGATAAAATTCAGATAACACTATTGTCATGACAGGCAGTGTGTGGACTGTGTTCCATCAGTTTTCACTCACACTTACTGACTTTTCTAATAGAGCAAGATTTTCGCTATGTGTTATTTTACATATGTCTTATGAGGAGCAGTTGAAGAAACTGAGATTGTTTAGTCTGGAAACAAAAAGGCTCAGGGGAGAGCCTTACTGTTTTCTACAGCTTCCTGGAAGGAGGTGGGGGTTGGCATCTTCTCACAAATAACTAATGATAGGACAAGGGGAAATGCCCTCAAGTTGTGCCATGTTTAGCTTGAATAGTAGGAAAAAAAAAATTATTGGAATTGTGGCCATGCATTGGAACAGGCTGCCCAGGGAGGTGATGGAGACACCATCCCTTGATGTGTTCAAAAGTCATGCAGACATGGTGCATCAAGACACCTTTTAATGGCCATGGTGATGTCAGGTTAACCTGATGATCATAAAGATATTTTCAGACCCAAACAGTTCTATTCCATGATTTTGTGATCTAAGTAAGGCACAGTTTCTGAACTGATTCTCATACTAATTTTTGAACAAATTCAGATACTCAAAACCCAGATTTTTTTTGTTCTTCCCAGTATCACTAGGAAGCTTTGACAAAGTGCTTGCTATTTTGGTTCAAATACTGTGCATATGTAATGATTATCTATTAATATACATTGAGCCTAAATCCATCAAATTAAACTTTTTTTGTGACCAAAAATATATACAATATTGTATAAATGTTTTATTAAATAACTGGAATTTGTTGTTTAATGCCAGAAATATAAACTTTTTTTTTTTTTAAAGACTCAGTCTGAGATTTTTCCTTCAATAATGACCATATTTCCAGTAAAAAGTTGCAACAGTATCGTAAACTAAAGATCTAATTAGTCACTTTATCCATAGCAAGTTTCACGTAAAGGCAGCACATAAATATTGCAGGAGAACATCATGTCAACTCAGTGTTCTTAACTGCAGCAGTAAAAATAAACAACCAATGTTCATCAGGTTCAACACAGAGGAAAAGGTGTTATTGGAGGACTCATTTAATGTATCTTTTTCTAATAGGAAAACAGACTACAGAGGGTGTATCTTCTACTCAACACTGTACTCAACTATTTGTACTCAACAATCAACAACTNGGTGGTGGAGTCACCATCCCTGGAGGTGTTCAAGAAAAGACATAGCACTTGGTGCTATGGTCTAGTTGACTGGATAGGGCTGGATGCTAGGTTGGACTGGATGATATTGGAGGTCTCTTCCAACCTGGTTGATTCTGTTCTATTCTATTCTAGTCTACATTTCATGAATGCACCAGGTCTAAAGTATTTATTCTTTGTTTTAATTGTTTCCTTCCTTCTTTTCATCTTTCTTCCTTTCATTTCTTTCTTTCTTTCTTTCTTTCTTTCTTTCTTTCTTTCTTTCTTTCTTTCTTTCTTTCTTTCTTTCTCTCTTTCATTTTGCAAACAAAGTCCTTTTTATAACCTTTCTTTTCTCTGAAACAGAAAAATCATTTGCCGGACATCAAGAATATTAAGCTTATAACTGAGCTTAAATGAGCAATAAAACAGCAAAAAAACTCTTCAGTTCATTAAAAATAGGAGAAAATAATGAAGGAAGGGTGTCCTGTTCCCATACCTTAGTATGCAAGTTAGGAATGAAGTGCCTAGAAAACTTCAGGAAATGCAACAACATAGTACTGGAACTAAATAATTTCAATGTGTCTAAGGGGAAAATAATACTTCTTTCAAATGGGCTCAGCAGAAAGAATGAAGGAAAGCATTCAGAGGAAGTTCAACTATTTGAATTGTTGGCTACTACAATTTCCATGCTACTCCTTCTAAGAGCAGTGATCTTTACCTTCTCAATTGCCAGCTGCCACTAAAATTCTTTCTCTGTCCTTCCATTAAACAAAACAAAACATAGAGAGAGAGAGAAAAGAACACTTATATGCTCAAGAAGTGCATTCAAATATGCACGTGCGAATACCTAACCAATGCAGACTTCTTTGAGAATGGCCCTTTGTTTCCTCTCCCATTCATCTTACAAGCTTTGTTTGAAAATGCAGATAAGTAAACTGAACATCCAGTGTAACATTCAAGAGCAGCAATTAGATATACTGTAAAACAAATGTTCTGAATTTGATTTGCTGACCTGAGAACAAAAGTAGTAAACATCTTAACAGGCATTGAACTTTCTTCGCTGACTGCATTAAACTGAGGCCTTCAGATAAAATAAACACAGTAGCCCTATTGAGGTTGATGGATTTACAACCATTAAGGAGATAGTTCATTATATTAAGCTAACAGTCAGCTTTGACAAGAAAAATTATTTAACCTTTTCACATATAGCCTCCCAATTAGCTTCACTCTGAGACATAGCAGATCCCTTCTCTGTTTGCCCTTGTCTAAAGCATGAACAGTAATGGTCCATAAACCAAATTTGAGAGCAATTAAGATACAGAATACCACTTTCTGTGTAATCAGAACATAGTTTTGTCTTCAGACTTTGTGATACCACAGTTTTGCAGGCCATCACTGTGCAATAGATGTTTGGTTTGGTTTTTTTTTTTTAATTTGGTGAGGTTTTCTTTTGTTTGTTTGGGTTTTCTTTTTGTTTGCTTGCTTGTTTTTTGTTTGGTTGGTTTGTTTAGTTGGTTTTGGATTTTTTTTGCTCTTGTTGTGGGTTTGGTTTCTCTGCTGCCATTGCTCTGCTGTAAGACTTTCAATGGAAGATTTTCTGTTTGTTAGATCCTCTCTTCTGAAGCCAGCACACATTTGTAACACATATGTAGTTCAAATTACAACACAAGGAATGAACACTTCAGCTATCAGACATCTCTTCAGACATGTGTCAGTAGACCCATAGAATCACAGCACAGAGACTCATAAGGATCAAGTCCCACTCCTTGAGCGAGCTTACATGGATACCTAAAGTATGACTGAGTGTTGTCCAAATGCACTCTGAACTCAGGCTGCTTCTCTGCGAGCCTATCCACATTACCCACCACTCTCTAAGTGAAAAGCTTCTCCTTAATGCCAGGCTGAATTTCTTCTAATGCTGCAGCATTCCACTTCCTTGTGTCCTACTGCTGGTCATGAAACAGAGGAGCTCACTGTTTGCATTTCCCTGGACACTTTCTAACAGTTTGACATTTGTCTAATGCTAGGCACTCAAAACTGCAGATAGCACTCCAGGTGGGGCTGTACCAGTGCTGTGTACCACAGAATGGCATAATCACAAAAAAGGTCCATTTCCTGCCGTACTAGTGAAAAGTTACAAAGGCTAAATGAAACCAGTAGAGAAGAAGAATAGACACCAGTAGGTTGCAGTTAACTGTTCTGTTCACTCCAGGAGAAGAGCTGACATTGTTTTTTATGCTACTGTGAGGTCCTGTTCAAACAAGGTCTATGAATAGGTCAAATTTTCCTGGAGGAAAGCTGGGGCAAATGTAAAATATGAATAGTAAGCATTACTTCCCATGAGCTGTCTACAAAGCCAGGCTGCTTAGCTTCCCCAATCTCTAGTAAGTTAATATTTGCACAGCAGATCACTCATGGAGCGACAAGGATGGTACAGGCTCTACCTTTTCTCAGTTACCAGATAGACCATGTCTTTGTGACCCATTATCCTTTTCTTTATCTCACTTTATTTTTTTTGGTTGGTTGGTTGGTGTTTGTTTTTGCTGTTGTTGTAGTTGTTTGTTTGGGTTTTTTTCTGTGTGTGTTGAGGGGTGTGTGTGTTTTTAGGTTATTTGTTGTTGGGGATTTTTGTTGTTGTTTCTGGGTTTGGTTTTGTTTGTGAGGTTGTATTTTTTTGGTGGTTTTGTTTGGGTTTTTTTGTTGTTGTTGTTTTTTAAGAAATCTGCACATGCAGGGATTGAATGTACTCCCTCTGGTTTGAGGTAGAGGATTTGAGTCCAAGCCAGAAGCATGAGAGCTTGGAAGATTAGGAGTATTGTGGAAATGGATGGCAGGTGGTAACACATATCTAAGCTGATCTCTAGTCTAAGTATGCTGAGTTTATACCTAGTGCTTATGGTTCAATTAATTATCCTAATTGCTATTCCTAATTCATGTGCCCACTAATTGAAACTTCATTATAATTTCATATTTGAAAATTTCAATGAAGAAGATGGGAGCCAGGGAGGGCTATGAGTGTCATGAGTTACATCTGTTTTTTTTTTCAACACCAATGTGTGCAATACCTAAAAATAACAAATGGAAGGTTATTTTCCTATCTCTACATATTAATATAATTTATATGAACAGTATATATTTCTTAAGCAGCAATTAGCATCTTCATTCAAAAGGGATTAAAAGTATTTATCTGCACTGCACTGTGCCTGATCTGCAGTGAACAACTGACTGTGATAAACTATCATAGATATTGAACTGTATTTTACGCGTTATGTTTATTGTTGCTCTGTTAGTCACTACTTAGTTGACAAGAAGAAAAATGGTGATCAACCATTTGGTTCTCCAAATTATTTTTTTACAATACATATTACAGACTCAAGACATGCTGTGCAACTACAGCCATTTTTTTTCTGGGGGGAGGGAGATTAGTATTTCCCAGAGAGCAGTCCTGAATCCTGAATGTTGCCTACTCTACATATTAAGGAAATTTTATGCTTACTGCAATGTGAACACAGTAAAAAGTGAACACTGCTGCCACTGTTTTTATGCTTTTACTCCACACGTTATTCCTCTTCTTAGCTGTCTCTGTAAAGTACTTTGTATTTTGATTAATAATAAACTTGGTTTTTTTGCCTATTTCTTGGAAACTTTAGAATATTTCTTTTTGGTTTAGGTAAGGCAGGAATCTTACCACATCTTTTCATTTATGAACCAGGTTGTGATTCATGTTCTTACTCAGGAAAGCATTTAAGCTTGTGTGGAACTTCAAAGACAAATCTGAAACACACAAGGTTACTGTTTTCCAATTCACAAACACTTAAAATGAACTTATTTGTTTGCCTCAGGGCATGCTTTCCTTTGCGAGAGTTTGCACCCACACAAATGAGGACCTGACCCCTTTCTTCCTTACTTATGGAGTGACGCCCACATCATAGATACTGTATTACTCAGATTTTTTTTCTTTAAAGCTCACTGTTCTGTGCCAAAACCCTACCTAATGCATGGGAAAAGTTAGGAAATTCAGAGACACCATTGGAAATGTTTGCACAGAAAATTAGGAAATGGCATAGGGAGAGATCCGCTGCAGAAAATGCAAGAGGTGCAATCCAATATTCACTGTGCCTAGCAGATTTTCTGCCTAGCGTGTTGCTTTCCTGCAGTTCCTACATGCAGATTTGGCTAGCACATGTGTAGGGCCCTCAGTTCAGAGTGTATCTCAGGTCTTAGTGTCTGGGTGGTTCATGTAGTGGAATCTAACCCTTCTTAAGATACGTATAACATACAACAACCTCTCTGCTTTTGAGATATACTCTTCTATCACATAGATAAATCTCAAGACCACACAGCCCTTCTGTGCCAAGGCATATACTCTTTAAAAGCGAACATTCTGCTCTGTAAGAGACATGTATGCAAGTATTTAGCCTCCTCTCCAGCAAGACTAGGTATTTGATTGTTGAGGCTAGGGAAAAAGTAGGGTGTCAGGTGAAACTTTTAATGCCTAAGGAACTTTAATTCTCAATGAGCAAGCACTTTCAGAGCAGCCTGGGCAAATCACAGTATCACAGTATCACCAAGGTTGGAAGAGACCTCACAGATCATCAAGTCCAACCCATTACCACAGAGCTCAAGGTTAGACCATGGCACCAAATGCCACGTCCAATCCTGCCCTGAACAGCTTCAGGGATGGTGACTCCACCACCTCCCTGGGCAGCCCATTCCAGTAGGCAATGACAATCTGGAGATGTGGATGTCCCTGAAGAGTTGTTGATACTTCTTTTGAACACAGATACTTAAAATCATCTATATTTTATGAAATAAAACCTGATATCAGACTAAGATAGTAACAGAACTGTTATATGACTATTATTTCTTTTAGGAGTCTCTTTAGACATAAATCTAGCCCGTCTAGCTGTGGAGACAAGCTGTCTGAAGCCTCTGAAAGATTCTCCATACAGGAGAGGAGGCTGGCTTGCTCCAGACAAGTGCTACTAAAGTGATTTCACAGTATCTGAAGCAATCAGAAGATTCATAAATGAAGGAGTAAAGCCAGAGAGTGTCAATAACTTTTTTTTTCCTTCCTTAACCTGTAAATAGTTTTGTTTTGTTTTTTTTTTTTCCTTGTATATTAATCTTTCTGGTTTATCATCAGTTATCATCAACAACAAATCAAAGTGTAAAGAAATGTATAGACTTCTCACAGAAGATGTTACTATGCTATTCCAAAGTGTTATTATATAAACTTTTACTCTATAGAGAGGCCAACCACACTGATATTTTACAGTGAAAATACATCAAAATTAGAAAATGTGTACCTGAGAGCCAAGCTTTGCAACAACATAATAGTGCATCTTGCTCTAAAGAATCATTCAGTTGTTACTGTGCCAGCCAGCAGAAGCTCAGCAATCCTATGATGGCAATTTTCAGCTATTCATCAACACAGTAATGCACACCCACATTTGGCATGGAAAATGTGGTGTGAAACAACAGCAGATGATGGATTATGATGATAGTAAATAACAATGATAATGGTTATTGATTTTTTTTTTTTTGGTGGGGACCCTTCACTGCATATTGCATGTTTAAACAGTGGCACAAACAGCTGGTGTTACTAGCTCTGGCAAATGCACATAAGGAAACTGGACATCTGCAAATCATTCCATTCATGAAGGCTGGAAGTCAACTCTGTTTCTGCTATCTATAGACGTTAATAGATGCTATATTGATTTTCTGAGCTCTGCATTTTTTGGGGTGCTGGTTTTGGGTTTTTGCTTGGTTTGGGTTTTGTTTGGTTTTTTTTTTTTAATGTTGTTTGTTTTGGTGTTGTATGCATGTGTATTTTGTTGATTTTTTTTTTCGGGGGGGTGTTGGGTATTCTTTTGTTTGGAAACTCTTATGGTGCAGTTAAACAACATCTAATTAAAAAAAATGGAAAATGTGGTAATTTCAGCCATCAGAATGCTGTAGTCATGATTTACACTTTAAACAGTGTGAATCAAGGAGAGTTCCACCTAGATTGTGAGAAGGTGTTTACTAGGAGATAACTGACCTTTCTAGCCAGTTCAGATTCCTTTCTTTTTGAACAGTTTGCACGCAGCACATACCTAACATGCCCCGAATGTGCAGTCAACATGTCTAATCTGATAAACTAGTAATAGGGCCTAAAGAAGGACTCAAAGCAAATAAGGACTTGGCTAATATGTACTCCAGATGAGAGAAAAATTGACTGCTGTTAGATCCAACAAATTTAAAGAAATGCCAATATCCTTGGTTAGCTCCCCAAATTTCCAAGATGTAAGTTTCATGATCCATTGTATCTGACTTCAAAAGGATTGCTTAAAATGAAGGATGTGAGTAAATTTCAAATTTTGAACTTTCAATGACAGCACAGTATACGGAGTGTCACTTCACATTCACTCTGCCTGTTAACTCACTTGAATTAGGTTTACTCGTACCGCTTCATATCCCAAGTAGCAGCAGTCATTTCTATCCTGCCTCTAAATCATAGGCTCAGATTTCCTCATAGTCTATATTTTTTCTTATGGTCTTTTTTTTATTGCTTCGTTTAAGCCTGAATTGGGGTAACATGCTTCCTTCTTTGCTTATATTTGCATAGGATCTAAAGGGAAAAGGAGATTTTGGGCTTTGGAGAGCCTGGACTCTTGTTAGATGGTGGAAGGCATTTTGACTTTGTGTGTCACACAAACAAATGTGCTCAGCAGAGAGGGGTAAAAATCTAGCCCACTCTAGCAACCGAAGGCAAAAGATGTGTAGCCATCCAAACTGCTAATGTCAGTCCCATAGCCTTTGAAAATGTTGGCCTCTGTGGAGTACAGACAGATTTCCCCTGTTAAATGCAAAGCAAATATGTTGAAACAAACACAGCATTTTCCCACCTACATGAGAGAACAAAGACATTCGACTACAACTCTGCTGGTGGCTGATTGCTTATATATTTTTATGTATCTTTCAAAGTGGCTGAAATCTTTGATGTATGACCATTTCCTTTGAACTCCAGGAAAACTGCAAGCTTGTTTGCATTGCTGATTTCCATCTACTACTTCTGTTGCATTTCCTCACTCTGTACACATGGGAGAAGAGATCTTTCTTCTTTATGTCAAAAAAATCTTGTTTTTTTTTGAAACAGGCTGCAGACCTTTGTTTAAATTATTTCTTCATATTTGCTACAATGATGAGATGATTTTCTTTTACTGAATTACCACTTAAAGATTTATGATACAAGGAAAGAATGGATTGCTAAAAGGAAACTGTGACTATATATTCCTGAGAGTAGCTGAAACCCTGACATTTTTTTTCTGTGTATTTTGGAGGACAGAAACAATCTGGAAAGGAGAAAGCAAAGACTAAGCGCTGTCTTGTTTCAGACCAGCTTTTAGCTGTCAGCTAGGAGGAAAAATGCAATGAGAAAGAGGAATGAGAGAGAAATAAAGAAAGAAAGAACAAACAAACAATTCTCCCCAAGAAAACAAAAAAAAACCCCAAACCCTAAGAAATAATCATATAATCATCCAGCTTCCTGTCACAGGTTTCCAGTCTGGGAAATACACAGGAATATGAAACTGAGATTACCGCCCCCATTGAATTAGTTCATCATATCATAAGAAACAAAACAGCTGCTTAGTAAGAAAATGATCTGTTACTGTAACCTGAACGAGGCAGAAAATGTGCATGAAACAGCACACATGTTGGAGTTTGGTGTGCATGGATCAAGTGTTTGAATAAATGGTCTTTAAACTTGGCAGAGGCCTTCATACTATATGTGTTGTCCCATTAAACCATAAGAGTCCTATCTGCGTTAAATATTGGTTTACTGGTAGTGGTCACACTACCAAAAGCACCAAGAATTTTGAAAAGCTTGACTAAGCCAGTGGGAACTAATGAAGTTTTCGCATTTCAAAAGCCAGTAGTTGACTAAGTAGCCACATCTGGGCTCCCTACTTTAAAAATTACCTTTCCATCACATTCCATCTTGCATGTGTAGTAAGCTCATTTGTGTAACACTGTATTTTTACTAAACACAGACTGAGGCATTCCATAATGGATATCTCACTCTTCTGAAAGCTGTCACCACTGACATGAGAATTTTAGATAAAATGAGACAGACAAAAATCTATATTGCTCATGGACCTTATTCACTAGGTTGTTTTCGTTAAAAAATTGTAACATTCCCTTATTTTCAAGGAAAGACTGGCACTTTATAACTGCGTTTCTCTGGAAGGGAAATCAAAACAAAACAAATCTAGTCACCACCACCCCCAGCCAACCACCAAAAGACAAAGCTTTCCAACTAACAAAACTCAAATTGCAAGAGCTCAGCAGAGGTTTGTTAGAGATTGGCAGCTAAATTTGCCAGTGATTTCTTCTGTGTCAAAGCTGTGACAGAGACAACCTTGCAATTCTTCCAACTGGCACTCAAGACAGATCAATTGTGAGTAAAAAAAAAAGATCTTCATAGTCTTCTGTATTAACAACTGGGAGTGTGAAGTGGAAAACCACAAATATGAGAAGACAGAGGAAGCAAGACCAGCAAATGAGAACAACAGGGAAGCAGACTAAGGAAGAAACAGGAGAGATGGGACGTGTAACGAAAAGACAAGGAAAGGACAAGAGTAGTAACCTGTGAAGGGGCAGGGAAGACTTCACACTATGATCAGGTTTCTTTGTACCTTAATTTTTTTGGGTAATGTCCCCAAATCATTAGACTTCTTTATTCCTGTACTACTCTCAAGTAGATATGGAAAAATTGTATCAGGTCTCCTGGGATTTGGATTACACTTGTTTCTAGAACTCATGCTAGTACAAATAGGAGAAGATTGTGATTTGCATCTGATCTAAAGGATTCCAGCCTGCTGACTTTTATATATAAGAGTCATCATTGTTCTTCATGTCAGATTTTTTTTTTTCCTGGTTGGTATTTCTTTCTAACCTAAAACTGCCTTCAATAACACAAACCAGACATATGATTTTGAAGTTAACACATTCAAATATGAAAGATGAAGGTTGCATGTGACTACTGCTTGAGTCTTTCATTTTTAACATTGCTCTAATAACTTTAGTGCAGGTTTTGTCTGCCCTGGCATTAGTGTGTTTGTAATCAGAAAGATTTATAGAAGTCCTTAGTAACTACTACACAAACAGTTTTCCCATCTTCACCCACAGATTTAGGTGACTGGGAAGTCAACTGTTCTGAATAGGCCTTGGGGAAATACACATAATAAATGAGCAGATTTTGTTTCCTCAGTTAGATCATTCATAAAATTAAAAGCAGAGTATTGTGTTTTTGCTATGATGTGTTTCAGTTGTTTCACATGGCTTTAAGTTTAAATACTATTTTTAAATTATCTTTGTTTGGGTTTTTTGTTGTTGTTCTTGGTTTTTTTTTCACCTTTTCCTTTTGTTTTGTTTTGTTATTTTTACCAGTCTGCCTGCTCCTAATACCCAGTTTGTGGCAGAGGTACCGACACATGAACATATGCTCTGAAAGAGAAGCTCTTTCACATTTGGATTTCAGAGAGTTTTGTTGCTCCTTGAGCCCAATAACCTCACAAATTAATTCCTTTTGCTTGTAGTGACATCTGTTGGCGAGGGCAGAGCTGATTAACTACAGGGCTGGCTTTACTGATGGCACAGCCCACAAGCTGGTTTTTAAGCACAGCAGATGTTTTTTCTCTCTTCCCACCATCTTATTTTCAAGGAAGTGGAAATATTTTTGGAGAATTGATATAAACCTTGTTTACAGATAAATTAAATCCCTTAATCTGGATATCTACTGTTGCTGCTAATGTGCTTAAAGGACTACTGGTCCAAGGTCATTAATTGCTATGTTCGTAAATGCATGAACCTGCATAACCCAAAAAGGCAAAAAAATAGATTGGTGTAATAAAAATCATTTGTTCTCCGGTGTGTGTGCACATCATAACTCTCCCTTCCATTCATGTAGATCGCTGCACTGAGGCAAAGGAAAAGAATATGAAAAAGCTGCTGCTTCAAAATTTGAGCTGTAAGTTTTATTTAAACAAAGAGTAGCATTCCGAAGATTCTGAATCTTTCTGTACTTTGTTTTCCTCCGTATCTTTGTTTCTCATCTGATCTTTTACTGTTGAACTAAATTTTTTTTTAAGTTCATACTAAATGCCAGTTATTTTTAGAATTCATAACTGATTTTTAACATTTTAAAAAATCATCACTCTGCAATCAAACATACACAAAGTTTAGATATGGAATTTCAGTTTTAACATCTGAGGTAACATTTATTGTTTTTTCCCTTTCCCTTTCCCTTTTCTTTTTCTT
>WAAF01003682.1:0-13182 GCA_013400475.1 Tricholaema leucomelas | reverse complement strand
CTGATTCTATGATTCCATGATTCTAAGTCTGTTTTACTCACTGCGGTGGAGTAGACATTTCATGATGGTCTCTGGCTCCTTTGCAGCCATGTTGTAACTTTTCAGCATCTTGGTAGCTGTTGAGAGGCTTCTAGATCTTCCTAGGGCCTAGCAAGGTGCTGGGAAAGAGGCAGATGATTTCTGATCTGATCCTGGTTCCTCAAGGCATGGAGGTTTGCAGAGGTGCAGGCAGAATCTTTTGCAGATGTGCAGAGAGCACGATGTTGGTGGCGCTTCTCACCATGTTGTGAGGCCCTTAATGCCTTCTCCTGGTAAACTTGAGGTACTAAAGTGTCCAGGTAGATCAAGCCCAAAACATCAGGGCTAAGCTGGTCTGAAGCACAAGGTAGAACATAACGGATTGTCCAAGCTGAGAGCAGTGAGGCAAAGCAGAACATGTAGAGCAGAGCAGCACACACTGAGGCAGAGCAGTGAGGCAGAGGCAGCTCAGAGTAGGTTGCAACTTAGGTCAATTTATATTATTTGCCCGAGTGTAATGGCTTATTTGGCCACAGAGATTCACCAATCAGAATGGCATTTGCAAAACCGACCATATTAGGTGAAACCAGGGCTTGCTTAGCCTTATTTGAGCAAGACACTCACAAGTGCATAAACACCTTATCATTTTGGAAGGGGACATAATGGCCCAAGCCTTTGTTTTCCTCCCGCCCATCAGCAGAACGATGGGGTAAGCCAGGATGTATTTTAGGCTTATTAGCAGTCCAGGACACATGGTTATTCAGCCTAACACAGATCTCCAGTTCCTCCTGCTTATCGCCCATGCTCTGTGCATTGGTATATAAGCATTTCAGGGAGGAAGTTAAAGTACTGGCTTTCACTCTTGCAGTCTGACCATTCTCAGCCATTTCCATGGCCACCAACCTAACAGAAAGCTCTGTGTGTGCTGATTTCTTGTTACTTGGTCCCTGTGGTACATCTCTGTAAGACTTTAAGAGTTCTCGTGTGTCCCCAGTATGCTGCAAGGTAACAGGCTTAAGGCTCTTATTGGCATCCCACTCTGGTGTGTCATCCCACTCTGGTGTGTCATCCCTCTGCTTATACTCATTGCTATCTTCTCCAGCCCTTGCATCTTCTCCAGCACACAACTTATTGTTATCTGCTTTCTCTGAGATAACAGTGGAGCTGACACATCACCCCACGAAAGTCACTCTTGATAGCCTTCAGTTTTCTTCTTTCAAGGTCATCATTACCTATCTGGAAGGTAATAATTGGTAGTAATCTGTGGGCCATATCAGGGAGGGAAGCCTTCTTATCACATCATTGTCCTGGACACACACACACACCCCCCCCAGTAGACAGCAGACCTCCCTTTGAAGTGGGTCAGGTCTGCATAGGGAGGTTCTTCTCCCCATCTACTCTGCCCTTGTGTTGGAGAATGGCTTGCAGAAAGAGGCCATGGTGACTGTATACAGCTGCTGGGCCAGCAAAACGAGGTATATTCGGAGAAATCTAGTATTGCTGAGCTTAACATAAATAGCCATGAATAGGCTCTGTGTTAGAAGGTATTGAACACTCAGGCTTTGTAGACAATTATGATTATACTGCTTGCAATAACTTGTTGATATCAGTAAGCCTCAGCTAGCCTGCACATCTTGCACGTAAGCTGTATGCTGTAGCATAGTGTGTAGCAAATTCCAAGGACAGCGTCCTTGAAGACTTGGTAAGCAACTTCGCTAAACAAAGACCCTTGTAGGAAAACAAAGACCCTTGTAGAAGAAGAATAACTGCTTGTTTAAACTAAGTAGGAGGGCTATGTAAACGTAACCTTTAGGCTTGCAGCAAATCACTAATTGACACCTGTGCATGCATTAACAGAATTGTATAAATATAGCATTCGCCTGAATAAAGTTGTCACTGACGCGATTATCCACATTGGATTTGCAGTGTCCATCATTATCATTATTATTCCCTTCCGTCACCCTTGTAAGACCATACCTGGAGTATTGTGCCCAGTTTTGGGCCCTCTAATTCAGGAGAGACAGAGATCTGCTAGAGAGTGTCTGACAGAAACCCACGAGGATGACAGGGAGATTTGAGCATCTGCACTATGGAGAGAGACAGAATGACCTGAGGCTGTTTAGTCTAGAGAACAGAAAACTAAGAGGAGATCTCATCAGTGTCTACAAATATCTAAGTAGTAGGTGTCAAGTGGATGGTGTCAATCTCTTTTTTGCTGGTCTGCAGCAATAAGACAAGGAACAATGGATAAAAACTTTTATGTAGAAGGTTTAACCTCAATATGAGGAGTTGCTTCTTTACAGTGAGGTGGGGGAGCACTGAAACAGGTTGCCCAGAGAGGTTGTGGAGTCTCCTCATCTGGAAACTTTGAAAACCCCCTTGGATGCATTCTTATGCAGACTACTCTAAGTGATGCTGCTTTTGGCAGCGGGGTTAGACTCCATGATCTCTGGAAGTCCTTTCCAACCTCTAACATTCTGTGATTCTGTGTGATTCTGTACTGGTTTTAACTGTGATAGAGCTAATTTTCATTGCAACAACCCTTATAGTGCTGTATTTTGGATTGATGACTAAATCAGTGTTGACAATGCAGCAATGTTTTGCTTGTTACTAAACAGTGCTTGCACAGCATTAAGGCACTTTCATTTTCCCACTCTGCTCCCAACAAGTGGGCTAGGGTAAGCAAGAAACAGAGAGGAGTCCCAGCTGACAGAGCTGATCCGAACTAACTAAGGAGAAATTTTCTATTGTATGACAACATTCTCAGAAATAAAAGTTCAAGGAAAGAAGGAAGCAGGACATTATTGGTTATGGCATTAGCATTCCCTAGTAACATATGCACACTGAGTTCCTATTTTTCAGGTCTAGAAGTGTGGCTGCCAATGGGAAGTAGTAAACAAACTCTTTGTTTTTCTTTTCCTGTGCATGCAGCACTTTTTTAGCTATTAAAATGTCATCTTGAACCACAAGTCTTCTTGCCTTCCCCTTTCTTGCTTTCTTGTAGGAAAGAGAAGCAAAGAAGTGGCTGGCTGGATGTTTTGTTTTCATCTGGGGTCAGTCTACTATAACTTCCTGTTCAAAGATGTCTGCCTTAACCTTTTTTTTTTTTTTTNCTTTTTTTTTTTTTTTTTTTTTAGAACCCAAGAATATTTATCCTGTTAACTATTCTCAATGTATCAAGTTTGAAATAGGCTTGAAGTTCTTTGTCCTTCCAGTTCTGTTACAAATTCTATTATCACATTTGCTGGACATACATCTATTTAATACCTCTTCTTAAGTCTACAGAAAATGCTGGAATAAATTCTACATATTCTCTTCTCTCTGCTCCATCCTATTTAACCATTCTAAATATTTTAATACAGATATTTGAACTGATAGGGTAGAAAACAAAGATCAAGGCATTTGTGGTAATTTGTCTCGGTTCTAATTTAAATTCCCAGAGACGCAGATTAATTTGATAGAATCAATAACAATTTTTGAGAGTGCCCTTCCCTCTTCCCCCTTCTTTTCCAAAAGAAAAGAAATAGATGTAGAGGGAGGAAAAGGTATGCACACACAAATAAATAAATCTCACTTGATTTGGAAGTGAAAAAGAAAAGTTTAACAATAAATTAAAAAGGTAACTGAGGTCGGGAAGTTACAAAGGTATAGGGAAGGGGAAACAAATATAAAATGTATAAATACAACCCGATTTTGTTGGTGATGGTTTTGTCTGCCTCATGGGTGATGGCCACACAGTGAAACAAAGAAAAACAGGAACAGGATGGTTATGCTGGTAAGCACAGAGGCAGGGAGCGGAAAACAGAAGTCTGCCTGCTTTTATGGATCTTTAGACAGGAAGGGGGAGCGGGCTAATCATCACCTGGTAGTGTTCAGACCCACTCCTGGGGAGGGGTCACGACCACCTAGGGTCAGGTTCAAGATTAGTCCCCCTGGAGGGTTGACCCTGTACGTAATTTTAAAGAGGCAGTCAGACACAAATGCAGATATCTTTCTTCAGCTGCATATTTTTCCCTATGTTCCTTGCCCTCCACACCTACTCCAGTGTGAGTGGCTCCCCTATTAAAATGCATGCATTTGAATGGAACTCTTAGTATAAGAAAAAAAGAGCTGTATTCTTTCTGCTCATTGTTAAGTTTGAGAAAAGAGTCTGTGTTAAACTGCCAGTTTTCTTTATGATTCATGAGGCAGCAAGGAACATAAATTGCATTTCTCTACAGCTTTTAAACACCACAATACAGACAGTAATTACAGAGCTGAACAGGTATGACACAGAAGACACTGACAGAATAAATAAGGCTGAATCTACTCTGGTTTTCCAGTACTAAAGCAAACAAATACATATTTGGTTATCAGTTTAGCAGAAGATGGTTCTGAAGATAGTTACCTTTTTAATACTGTGTCATTGTGGGAGATATAATATGTTAGGAATCCTGAAATTAATATAAATATAGAAATAAATTAGATATGTAAAAATGTAAACAAACAAAAAAAAACTATTTAGCAATAGATTATCAATCTAAGTCCTATGACACAGCTATATTGTTGCTAAAATACTTTATTAGCAGGAATTGCACTTAAAGTGAGTTTATGAGTAAAGTTAAAATAATTTTGAAAGAAAGCATGAGAGCAGTGTACTAATATAAACAGATATCTTCCATTCCTCATTTCTCTCATAAATTGTACCATATAAGGTTCGATTTCCTTAGAACTTCCACCACGTGTAAGCTGCTATTTTGCCTACCTAGGTCATTTCCTGAGCAATCATCTCTAATATAGCCAGTCTAATCTGTTGCCTATCTGTATCCTGTTATTTGTTATGACTAAACTAACATTAGTGGAGACAAAGATACCACCATGAGTTCCAACTCTGTAAAATAATCACTGCTTACAATTTTTATCAACTTTATCTCAGATGTTCAGGGTCTGGAAAGGAATAGTTAAATATTTCTTTTCCTGCTTATAGGCAAGGAGAAATATACTTTACTCACAAGCATATTAATGAATTTGAATTACATGGCCCTAAAGTTTCCTAATATACAAAAGTGGTTCAAATGGTATTTGAAAATTACTATACTATTATGAAGTCAGCAGGTATAGTGATGCTTTAGAAATAAACAAAAAAGTTTCATAAACTAGTTTGATCCGTAGTTCCCTTTATGTAAATTACATTGAGAAATAATGGCTTTCAACTACCATTGTCAGTCAGCAGAAGTATCCATCAAACTGCATTTTAAGAATTGTCTATGATTATTTGAAGAACTCATTGACACTAGTATTTATTTTCTTTGAAGAGTGAAAATATATGTTATTTTATGCTTGAGTATATCTTATATGAGTATGTTTCAATGATATGTGTATTTAAATCTGTTTACTGTCACTTCCATTTCGTTTGACTTTTACTTCCATTGCCATTTGTCCACATTAGATTATAAGTGGGTAACCATTTTTAGACAAGTATGATGACCCGAAAGCTAAATAATGAGAGCACAGGTAACAGCTGGGTCACAATGTGTAAGAGAAAATATGTAGAAATGCATACATTTTTGCCTCGTATCTTGACATATTTACCAGATCGACTGAAAAAAAACAGAACTATATTTTCTGATGGCCAGACTGAAGTAAAACAGTCTGTGCTGAGTGAATTGTATCTCTAGAACCACTGTGATGCATTATTTTCTCCAAGATCTTGGTTTCAGACGGATATAAATCTTCAAAGAAGAGAATCTCACAGATGCTAAGCCTCCCACTGATTTCACTAGGTGTTAGGTATTGCTAAGGATGGAGCTCACAAATTACTCTAAGTTCTGGATAAGAATATCAAATAGGAGAAGCAGCACTTTGTTTAGTATCTTCTCAATTGACATTAATGTTAGATTTACACAACCTTGACCATGGGAGAGGCAAGCTTCTCCAGTACCTGAACATTTGGGAAAAAAGGCTTGTGCTAAGGAGATTTCTGCTGCTACCTCTCCAGTTTCCTATTCTAAAAGACTAGAGGGTGAGAAATGTGGTCTAAGAAGGCAAGCGAAACATTCTCAAAAGTGACCTCTGTATACTGTTTTTTTCATCAGTACTTGCAGAAAATACAGAAGTATAACCATGGGGCAGTAGCATTTAGTAGGATAAGAACAATGTAAAGGCATCATCTGAAATCAGTGCTCTTTAAAGTATGAACTACTACCCTTTCCTTATACCACTTTATGTCCTTAACATTGATTTCACTCATCTTTGTCTAATTTTCTGTTTTCTCTATTTCCTTTGTCTCATATTTTTGCTCTCTATTCTTAGTTGCTTACCACTGATAAATTTCCATCTCCCACTTCTCTTTTTTTTCTTTTTTTTAATCTTCTGGTTTACTCTTTGATTAACAATTTCTCCACACTGAAATATGAAACCCAATTATCATTTTGATTATGTTACCTAAAAAAACCAAACAATGAAACCC
The DNA here is from genome assembly GCA_013400475.1 of Tricholaema leucomelas. Taxonomy (NCBI): domain Eukaryota; kingdom Metazoa; phylum Chordata; class Aves; order Piciformes; family Lybiidae; genus Tricholaema lacrymosa; species Tricholaema leucomelas. The sequence continues at coordinate 6,716 of WAAF01003682.1, read as the reverse complement.
AAAAACAAACTGATGTAATTAGATATTAAGTCAGATTTTAATAACTGTTAAGTATCCCAGTGAATTGAAAAATTAATCTTTTGAATTCCACGTCTATAGAAACAGATCAGTAATCAAAGTACCCACTGTCAGACTGACTATGATGCTAATTCCCAGCTGTTATTAGACACTGTGAAATCCATGGAAACTGCTCTAAGTGAAAGAAAGACATAGAAAACCAAGTTTCAGAAGTTCTTGTAGGGCTACTTATTTCTCCTCTATTACAGAAATAAAGTATCTATAGAGCATATCTAAAACACAGAGACCTCATGAGGCCCAAGAAAGTGTTCTTTGTCTGTATGCAGCTGCTGACATTGTATGAAGTAGATTTCTGTGTGTGATGAAGGAATAGATGACCACGTTGCTAGTCAATCCAAGTAAGGTTGTTCATTATGAGAAAATACCTAACAACTTTACCTTTTACCTGAGTGAAAAATAACATCATCTCTACTTAAGAAAGTACCAGAAAAAAATTGAAAGAGGAACTTTGCAGTCTGTCTGGCATTATATATCATTTCAAAAGATAGAGTTTGGCAGATTCAAAATAATCAGGAATTTAATGTTACTTGGTTTTTGTTTTGAACATTTGGAGTGAAAATCTAAACCAATGGTGCATATTATGCAAGCATTTAAAGAAACAGTTCTATCATGTGGGGTTATGCTCAATAATCATTTTATCTGACCTTTATTTCTCATAATTTTGTTCAACTGATCATAGAATAATAAAAGCAATCAGTTTGGAAGAAACCAACAAGATCATCTGGTCCAACCTAACACCCAGCCCTATCCGATCAATTAGACCATGACATTATGTGCCTCATCCAGTCTTTTCTTGAACACCTCCAGGGACGGTAACTCTACCACATGCCTGGGCAGCCCATTCCAATGGCAAATCACTCTCTCTGACAAGTACTTCCTCCTAACATCCAGCCTATACCTCCCCCAGCATAACTTGAGACTGTGCCTCATTCTATTCCTGGTTGCCTGGCAGAACAGCCCCACCTGGCTACAACCTCCATTCAGGTAGCTGTAGACAGCAATGAGGTCACTCCTGAGCCTCCTCTTCTCCAGCCTAAACAACCTCAACTCCTTCAGCCTTGCCTCATAGGGTTTGTGTTACAGGCCCTTCACCAGCTTCATCACCGTTCTCTGGACACCTCCCAGAATCTCAACATCTTTCTTGAAATGAGGAGTCCAGAACTGGACACAGCACTCGAGGTGTGGCCTCACCAGTGTTGAGTACAGGGCAAGAAGAACCTCCCTCATCACACTAGCCACACTCTTCTTAATACAGGTCAGGATGCCATTGGCTCTCCTGGCCACCTGGGCACACTGTGGGCTCATGTTTAGCCTACTATCCACCAGTACCCAAAGTCCTTTTCTTCCTGTCTGCTCTCCAGCCACTCTGTCCCCAGCCTCTAGCACTGCTTGGGGTTGTTGTGACCAAAGTGAAGAACCCTGCACTTGGCCTTGTTAAATTTCATCCCATTTGCCTCTGCCCACCCATCCAGCCTGTCCAGGTCCCTCTGCAGGGCTCTTCTGCCTTCCACCAGATCAACACCTGCTCCTAGATTGGTGTCATCCACAAACTTACTGATGCTGGACTCAATCCCCTCATCCAGATCATCAATAAAGATATTGAACAGGACCAGGCCCAGCACTGATCCTTGCACAACACCACTAGTGACTGGCTGCCAACTGGATGTGGCACCATTCACAATAAACTCTCTGGGCTCAGCCATCCAGCTAGTTCTTGACCCAGCACAGAGTGAATCTGTCCAAGCCACGAGCTGCCAGCTTTGTCAGGAGCTTGTTGCGTCAGACAGTGTTAAAGGCTTTGCTGAAGTCCAGGTAAACTGGTTCAGCAAGAGAGCAGTACCAAGACTAGCTCCTTTAGACATAAATCATTAAGTTTGGTGTTAGGAATGAGTCCAGCTACACAAACTCCATTCTGAGAAAGAGGTTACAATGCAAGGCAGTCTGATTTGAATGTTGTAACTCAATGCAATGGTGTCCCTGCTGGTTTTGTCTGACTCCTACACAGTAAATAATCAAGTGTCAAATCTTGTTAGGCCACTATCAAACTTTGTGGCTTGGCTGGTTTGTATTACTAAGTGTATTACTACTTCTGTCTTTGAAATGAAGTGTTTCACTTGGTCTATGACTATTCANTTTTGATGGTGATGGCTTTGTCTGCCTCATGGGTGATGGCCACGTGGTAAAACAAAGGAGAAAACAGGAACAGAATGGTGACCCTGGCAGGGAGCAGAGAGAGTGAAACAGCAAGTCCCCCTGCTTTTATGGATCTTTAGACAGGAAGGGGGAGTGGGCTAACCATCACCTGGTGGTGTTCAAACCCACCCCTTGGGAGGAGTCAAGACCACCTATGGTCAGATTCAAGGTTACTCCCCCTGGAGTGTTAACACTATACAATATCGTGTAAAGACAATGCAGATTGTGCTCATCAGGGAACAGTTTGATACAGTACAACAAACTGTCATACAAGTAGTAGACAAGAAAGGCCACTAAAAGAATCACAGAAACTGACAGAAAAAATAATTTTAAGCAGAGTTCCTTTATTTTGTGCACATGAAAAAGGACAAAAGTTACAGAATTATGAAACTCCATAGCACTTTTATGAGAATGGAAACAAAGAAATTAAACAACAGCTTTTCTTGATAGCTATAGTCAGTATAAGTCAGAGAACAACATGAATCAATCACTCAGCTGATTACAGCTTTTACTTGCAAAAGCGCATGAAAGCAGCTTTTAAAACCTGTAATATTTTGTTAGTCCCTCAAAGTAAGAAATTTAGCTCTTTCTTTCTCTTTTGTTGTTTGTTTTTCAGTTTTGTAGGTTTTTGGATTTTTGTTGTTGTTGTTTGGCTTCTGTTTGCTTTTTGTTTTCTGAATTAAATGACAACATAGTGCCTTACTGCAGGTAACTGAGTTAAAAGTACACCTCTTTCGGAGGCCAGAATCACAGTAGGCCAACTTGGCAGTTATAAGACTGTATTTCCTACAAAAACACATGTCACACACATGTGTGCCCTCTCTTTCTGAATATTCTCCATTTATCCTGAAACAAAGTGATTTTATCCAATGTCTCCACAGAGATCTCATTAATGAGCATGCAGTTCATAAGCAAAAAAGGTTGCATAAAAGTGTCTTCCCAAGACAGCAAGACAGTTGAAATGGGGAACCTGTGCCAAGTTTTGGCAACTTTTGATACTTACCAGTGCATCTGTACAAACATGATGAGACTTCCAGATTCTAGAAAAAAACACTCCTAGGAAAGTTTGCAGGCATAAAGGGAGTCTAATTAAAAACAATTAACAAATTAAAAGTGGAAAAGGAATACCACAGAAATGGAACAAAGTCAAATGGAAAGCATAGAAGGAAAAGAGATGAAAGCAGCAACAGAAGAAAAAAATTCTTAGTTGTGTTTTCAAGAATGTCCCCAATGGATTTTATCTCATCCAAATTCTAGCAAATAGCAAATGCCAAAAATGCTGCAGATGGCTCAACTCAGAAGCAGGAATTTCTTGGAAGGTAAACAGTTCCTGTGGCTGCCTCAGATTGTTTACAGTAAAGATACAAATAGTACCCAGTCACTGTCAGGAAACAATGCTTTTTTCCTATATTTGGGACTTCAGTCTGGACATTTCAAATAGCAGATTTAAGTGTGGCTAAAATCACTAGGGTTCTTGATAGTTCAGTCCTTGTTTAAGAATAACCCAGAAGATTTATTCTCTTAATACCAAGCAGCTTGAATAGGATAAGTTGAATACTATAAATATCATTGTAATCTTTACTGTTTAAGTGAAGATCTCTTCCACTATATCCCTCTCTGAAAACCAAATTCATTAATATAACCTCCTGTGAGTTTTAATCACTTCATATCATTGTTCATGTAGAAGAGATTTAGATAAATGTCAAGAATCAGTTGTGAGCTAACAGATCTACTTATCTTCTATCTGTACCACTTTCTAGCATATACATTATGTGGCTGCTAGTCTTAGAATGCAGGCAACATGTTTCTGGTTATAAAGGAGACCTGACCTCTAAAAAATACACTTCAGCTCTGTTTATTTTGTACACCATGATGGTTTGGGTGTTACCCACCTCCCCATGCTTATGAAATCACCCATACTACATTCAGCCGAACTAAAAATTAAGATGGAGCTTTATATTTACAGCTAGACACAATATACAAGCAGATATTTACAATATATACAGTTATAGACAGAAATACACAAGTTCAAAAGATAATACAGAAACACAACACCTCTCCCAGAAACCTGAGTCTCCAGGAGGGGCTCCCAAGAATGCTTCCACTTCATATCCACCCCTCTACCTTATCCTAGACTTTGCCTTATGTTCAAGGTGAGTTTTGAGAATTGGTGAGGGGAGTTTAGAAAGCAGAAGGATTAGTTGTACAGATGGCAGGTTAGGGAGAGAAGGGTAGGCAGCCAGAGCCAAAGAGCAACTGTGTTATCTATGTTCTTGTTTTTATACATCTCAGCAAGCCTGTAAGTAAAGTAGATATCACCATTGTTTCCTTTTCACGTCCTATAATCTAATTCTCACCAAAACCTTCTAGCAAGCTTCAAACAATCCACCCCTGCCTATTTCACTCAGAGTTATGTTGAGAACTATCTGTCTAATCTAAGCCAATATTTACAATAAAGAACATTACAAGTTCAGTTCACACTTCATTCTGGCTATCTCAGATGTAGGTGATTCAAAAGCTTAGAAAACAGCAAACAATTTGTTGCCTCACAGATGAGATGAGAACAAGGACTCTCAGGTGAGATTTGGTTCCTGCTCATGTACTGTAGATTCTCTCATAGAAGAGAAAACTTTCCTAGAAAGGAAAACTCCTAACAGCTTATATTATACACTCTGAATTTAAACTCTCAGCTACAGTTAGACTTCTCTGTGAAATACACTGGATTTCACCATTATCCTGCATTACCCAGTAGGTATGACCAGGACCTTCAGCAGACACCACCCCTCGGACAGGTTTCCTGCCGCAACTGAGGGGACAGGGACAGCTTGATGCAAACAAAGTTCCTATTTATTTCAGCAACCTACACAGATATATATACTATCTTAAAGTTTCACTTGTTGATTAGTCATCTTATCATGCAAAAAGTTGTCTCTTCTAATCTACAGTCTATCTTCCATGTCTCCTTCCTGCTGAGAAACAGTTTTAGCATATTCTACAGTTTTAAGATATTCAGATAACAAGATTTCCTTGCCTTTTCTAATTAGCAGGTCCTCATTCCTGCATCCTGACTCAGACAGTTCATTGCCACGGTTTGTGTTGCAACCGATCTCCGCTCAGCAATTGTTCTGAGCTAACGGCCTGTAATCCACAGTTTCCCTTTGACCGAAGGAAAAAATAACCATTTTTTCCTAACAGATTATTTTCACGTACAACAGGAACTTTATTACCATCCACTGTTTGGACCAAATCTGATTGTGCAGGTCCTGCTCTGTTTATGGAATTCCTGCTATTTACCCGCCAGGTTGCTTGTACTAAACACTTGTCCCAGTTTTAGGGTGGTATTCAGCAAACCGTTGTAGGGCTCAATCTTCCCTGAAGATGATGCAAAGTAGGGTATGTAGTAGATCCACTCCATATTATGCTCTTTGGCCCAGTTTCTCACAAGATTGTTCTTGAAATGAGTGCCCTTGTCTGATTCAATTCTCTCTGGAGTTCCATGTCTCCACAAGACTTGTCTCTCCAAACCAAGAATGGTGTTACGTGCAGTAGCATGCGCAACTGGATAGGTTTCCAGCCACTTGGTGATTGCCTCTACCATCATTAGCACATACAGCTTGCCAGAACAAGACTGAGGAAAAGTGATGTAGTCAATCTGCCAGGCTTCACCATACTTGTACTTTGACCATCGCTCATCATACCATTATGGCATGATTTGCTTAGCCTGCTTAATAGCAGCACAAATGTCACAGTCATGTATGACTTGGGTGACAGCATCTATGGATAAGTCAATTGACCTATCATGTGCCCATTGGTAGGTGGCATCTCTGCCCTGATGTCCAGAAGAATCATGGGCACACCAAGCCAAGGACAGTTCACCTTGGTGTTTCCAACCAAGGTCAATACAGTTTGTATTGACTTGAGAAATTTTAGCAGCTTGGTCTGCCTGCTGGTTGTATTGGTGTTCCTCAGTAGCTCTACTTTTAGTCATGTGTGCGTCTACGTGCCACACCTTCACTGGAATTCTCTCCAGTTGTGCATCATTGTCCTGCCATAGATGAGCACACCAAATAAGCTTTATTTTCCTCTGCCAACCATTCTTTTTCCAGTCTTTTAGTCAACTCCATAAAGCATTGGCTACCATCCATGAGCTTATTTCTTTACTGATTGTCCTAATCATGGTAGCTATTTGAGGCTGCCATGTGGTCCAGACTAGCATAGTGATAATCCTTCCCTGAATCACAGTTAAACATAAAGTGAATACTGCTAGGAAGTACCCCCAAAATATCTGGACCTTGAAAGTCCCAGCACACATTCTCAGAGTGGTTCCATGTATCAGATGCATTTCCCAAACTGGTAAAGCTTCCAACAGAATTCACAAAATATACATACAACCCCACAGGTTGGACTTTAAAATAGTCAAATACCATATCAATCACTATCCAGAC